>JAOWBN010039347.1:0-21665 GCA_028565015.1 Pinguicula moranensis
AACTTGGAGATCAAAGACTCTTTCAAGATTACAGAATAATCCACACAACAGAGAGAAATGAGATGTTTCGCCCAAAAACACGAAGAAGAGCCTAGAAGAAGTTTTTGTCCCGCTGCTTGGAGAGAGAAAGAGAACCGTTCCCTTTTATACCATAGGGTTTTCATCTGATCCGTCCGCTTCCTTTTAGATCCAATGGTTGAAATGTCTTGATGCTTTTCTTCTTCAAAACGACAAAGTATTGCATTGTGAGTTGGAGATCACTCAAAACACTTCATTATCCAAACGTGTACAGTTGTTGTACGGCCACAGTACAAAAGCCACGAGCCAACAGACATACATCTTTTAAGGAATGAAACACAAGACCACCTCGGCGGCGGCGCCTGGTTTCTCTAACGCCGTCTGCTGGCGGTTTCCCTCTGCGCGTTGAAGAACACGGCGGCAACGGGTAGGCCCAGGTCGTTCGCGGCGGCGAAACGACTGGTGTCGAAGTGGTCCCGGGAAGTTGGCAGGTGCTTCACGGTCTGACGTGATTTTTGCTTGAAGAGAGCGAACACGAAACGGTGGATGCCGATGCTGGGACGGGGATTCTCATAGCTTACGATCACTTTTCCTGCATAATATTATTATTTCTAATTAATCACAGTTGTTTGTAACAACTTTCTGCTAATCTCACAAAAGCTTTACATCCTTCCTTACCAAATGTAGCATCTGTTGTGCCTGGAATGTCTGTCACTAACCTGCAATAAATAATAGCATTGGAAGTTCATAATTATATTAGTGATTCACGTGTACTAAAAAATTTTGAAGGCTGAACAGACCAGTGGAGATGCTCCTTGAGGTATGGATCGCTAGAGCCGGGAAAATCAGGATCCGTCATGACCTGAAAAACATTACACATACACAAACATCACGAGCATAT
This sequence comes from Pinguicula moranensis, assembly GCA_028565015.1. Lineage (NCBI taxonomy): Eukaryota > Viridiplantae > Streptophyta > Magnoliopsida > Lamiales > Lentibulariaceae > Pinguicula > Pinguicula moranensis. The sequence goes on from JAOWBN010039347.1 coordinate 920, forward strand.
TTCGTCAGTAATACAACAGAATTGAATTGTTGACAATTTCATTATTTTTCTTTGTACCAAAGTGTAGAACGTTCTCAAGTCTCCTCCGTTGATCTCAACCCTCGGCTTTGCGATGACGGCTGATGGGTAGAATTCGTGTCCATTGCATACCTGTTTGTTGAAGTAAGTGACCAACATTTTGGTTGTGGGTGTGAAAGATTCGAGAACACCGCCGATCACTCTCCCAACTATCAAAGGATCGTAAGACATGATATGTATATCTGGATAATTAGTTACTTGACGGTGAAACAGATAACACCCGTTTATATAGTCGGAGGAAGCATATTCTTGGGTACTTGAACATGGAACAAGTGAGAATACCAACGTGAGAGATGTAACATCAAGAGAACAACTCAAAAGGGACCCCCACACCCACTCTCTCCGTTGTTTTACTTCTGACTCAATGCTCACTTGTCCTCTCACCGTTTTTTTCTCTGCCGCATTAATCAGCTTGGGACATTGACCGGAAACTCGGTCGCACAAATTAGGGCACTTCTAAAGTGATGGGAGGCGAAAGAAGGTGGCTCCGTATTTTAATTCGGATTAGAAAAATATGTTAGATTTTAGAGAAAATAGGAAGAAAAACAAACTCAGTAGAGAAATTTATGACTGTTAGTCGAAATTACTCGATTGATTTTAGGTCATCTCAATTTTATATAATTTAAATTGTTCTATTGTCATCTTGTATGCATGTATCGTTGTGCTTTCAGTATGATAGCGTAGATTATCCAATGGCGGATAAGCCCAGACAGCTTCCCACCCCGTACCCTTTTTGGGCCTTATTTTGTAAAAAATATTTTTTTTTCTTATAAGATTATATATATTTTATAATTATTTTTATTGAAATTTTACTTTATAGTATATTAATTTTTATTTTTTATTATTGTTTCAGCAAATAAAATTATTATTTTTTAATAACTATTGAGTAAGTACACTATTTTATTATCATCATCTACCAAACCATCTAAAAAAAATATCCCAGCTAAAAAAGAAAAAAAAATGTGCATAAAAGTTTTTTTATGCCCGACAAAAAAAATTTAATCTGACCTAAATTTTTTTCCCCGATCCATCCTTGAGATTATCATTTATTTAGTCACGTGATGGTTTGTTGAAACATATTAGCAATTAATAGATCTAAAATTTCATACTCTTGTTGTTTCCACGGTAAAGAAATCACACATAAATCTGAGGGATATATTCTGTGCGTGTGTATGCTTGTCATATATTTTGGAGAGTTCGCGGTTGCGTCTATCTATCCAGAAAAATGGTTAGAAAATAAATCAATATTTCTCTTTTCTGGGCATCTAACTGTTGGAATTAGTTATTATTTTAGATATGGATTAGAAATATCTTTTGATTTATTTGATAATTAGGAAAGAGTTTATTTTATTTTAGTTAGTTTTTTTTAGATAATTAGGGATTAATTAGATATCTATTAATATAGAAAATAATTGTAATGATTACTCTGGAGTTATAGTTCACATAGGATTATTAGTCATTCAACCAAGATTTTCTCTATCAAAGTTTGACATGATATCAGAGCATGTTTGCTCACGTATTTGTAAGTGTACAAAATCGAACAAATAATAAAGTGAGAAAAATGAATATCGAACCACGAAGATTGTAGATGATAAACACCAAAATTAGTAAACTTTAAGCAATTTAGACAAAAGATAAAGTTGTGGGTGCTAAACTACTCAACAAATATAAACATAATTTTACATGAAACGAAAATGAGGCTTTTTTTGTATTTTAATTAATCAAACGAAAATGCCAATGATGAATTCACTTGGATGAGGATCTAGGGCGGTTGATTTCACCTCTTAGTATTCTTGGAATGTTTCTTTCTCGATTCAACCTTTTAAGTAGTTACCTAGTTGTCTACTAGATTTCCATTGTTTAGTTGCTAATATCTCTAGAGTAATTACAACCCAAACTCAATATGTAAGCATTCATCTCTCGATCTAATGCCTAGACATATCGAGAAGCATTAAATTCAAAAAATCCTTATGTGGTAGCACTAACCCCTTAAGTATTCTCATATTATGGCAATTAGAGTTGGTTTTACCAAGTCTAGCTTAATCGTTGTCTTTCGACCTCCAATTAAGCTTAAAGAACTAGCAAGAGTTGGTCAAACAAATGCAAGTTAACAAGAAAGTACAATAAAACCAAACAACTTCAATAAATTTTCAAAAAGCTAAACATGCAAAAAAAAAATCATCTAAGTTCACCAAGCGCTACATCATGCCCTAGAAAATGGTACTAGCCCATGCTCAAGGCAAGGATTTCACAAACACAAACACAAACTGAGTTTATAGTGCAAAGGACAACACAAATAAATGAAAAACCCCTTCGGATGAACACTGCACTCGTCCAAGCCTCCAAGATGATAAGTCCCACCTTGTGTGGAGAATATATTTTTAGATCAAGGTCTTAGGCGATATTTCTCTCCCAAAAGTAAGGGTAAAATAGTCATTTTATGGCACCTTATGCAATCAGAGAGTTGCAATTTCCCACCAAAAATTGTGTAGCAGTCTAGGCTACTGGAGTTGTGACTAGTAAATTGGGCCACTACCTTGCATTTTGATCATTTCCCTTTGCTTCTTGGTTTGTTATTTATAATCATCAATGCTAAGCAAAACAAACGAGAAATAGGCATCAAATGCATAATTATCCCTTGATTGTTAGCAAGTTTTAAAAGTCAACTTTAAATTGGTACCAAATCAACTTATAAATGTTAGAATATCTGAACCCTAATAAAACATTTCTGCTATTGCCGGTGGTTGATCGACAACCCCTTCAAAATATTTGTTCCTTTCTCTTTTGTTTCAAAATCCTACCAACCAAAAACAAAAACAAAAATGACAAAAGGAAAAGATAGAAAAGGAGTGAAATTCATCGAACACTACAGCCACCGCCAAAAATTTTGAGGATTGATTCCCGCCAATCTCGGAGGTGGATTGCGAGATTAATGGTACCAGTACAAAGTTGGTTCACAGAGGACAAAAAGCTCCATAGTTATGATGGCTAATTGCTGTAAGATATTATCCTAAATGGCTGGCCAAGTCGATGTCGCATATTTGGTTACCCTAGCACTAGACATAATTTTGTCGGTCAATTACCAATAATTTCCATGGCCAATGGCGAAATTGGAGATATCATCTTGAAGCTTACTGAGAGGCGAACAAAAGCCCTAATTATTTGATTTTGATAGTGCTTCAAAAAAGCCTCAATTTTATAAAAATTGTTCAAATCATTGGTGGTCCTGAGTTTTTCGATTGGCCTACTTTGACCACCAATTATCAGAGATTTACTACTACGATTGTCACAAGTTCAGATTCTAACGAGAGCCCTTGAAGAGGAGAGCAAGTGCTACAAGATACCATGGCCAAATTCCTGTTATAGATTATGGAATTAGGGGTGAGAAAATTGACACCCGATGCTAGTTTTTCCTTCTCATTACCTTGCAGAAATTGATAGCAAAAGATTTAACAGAGAATATTTGAATTTTTACTAGAAACTTTTGGTGTCCTTTACGTGGAAAAAAGATGCCCAAAATTGCTGGTTTGCTCAGCCGAATATATAAGATACTTGGTATAATTGGATAGGGACAACAGGTTTATGTTGGGAATTTTACGTATGAAGTTGGTCACTAATAAATTACAGATGACAGTCAGATGGATGCCAATTGCTGATGTTTGACGGTCTTTGCAAAATCAAGTAAACTAATGGGCAAGCAATTGATCTTTGTGTGCGATTCTCTGATTCTGAACCAATGGCAACCCCTCACTTGCATGCTTCATGTATCTCTACCTCATGCAAACCATCAGAAACACATTGCAAAGGAATATGAAAGTGAAACTGGACTCCATAAGTACCAGCAAAATTTGGGGATATAATGATACTCGACGCATGGAAAATTGGTAGGTGGCGGGAGAGACAATGTCCCATAATAAGTTCAAAGAATCCAACCAAGCTCGGATGATCCTAATAGGGCTTGGATGGGATGAATAAGATTATCCCAAGTGGTTGAGATTTATCTTAAGAAAGAAAAATTAGGATTAACAACCAAACAAAGAAGCTACAATAGTAAATACACTTGCATTGCTGCGGTTTTGAAGACCATTATGTGCAATGAATGAATTTCCCATCGTGTATTTGGAGACCCAAAAAAATTGCTTGCAACAAAGCATCCTCATTGCTGCAAGTGCTGAAGAAACATTAAACTTGTGGATAGATTGTCATTGGTCTGATGTTAAATTTGATCAACTAACTAAGAAGAAACGTTCAAGTTGTGCAAGATGGATTGGGTTATATAGAGGAAATTGTGGTATTCCCACCTTGAATTGGAAGTCTTTCATGTGGGAGAGAATCACCAAATGAGCATGGCAGAATTCATTTTGCAAATTGAGACTACAAAAAATTTGTACTATCAATTTGAGGTGGAGTGTTGGAATTAGTTATTATTTAGATATAGACTAGAAATATCTTTTGATTTATTTGATAATTAGAAAAGAGTTTATTAATGGTAGGAGTTTACTTTAGTTAGCATTTTAGAGATAATTATGGATCAATTAGAGATTTTAATTTAAGAAATGATTGTAATGAGAAATCTGTAAGTTATAGGATTATTATTCATTAAAGTAAGAGTTTCTCTACCAAAGTTTGACACTAACATTCATATCTCATCCGAAGTAAACAATATCCAAACAAAAACTATCAAAATAAAGGATTCAGGATTGAGTCTTGATAGTTCAACTTATGGATCATCCTCATTAATAATTGAGTGGTCTCAGCTTCGATATATTCTCAACGAAATGTGTGAATCATGTATGTGTTATCTATCACAATTTGAGCTGAAGTTTATTGTTAAATTGTTTAGAAGTTAACTTTTACTTTGACTTCTCTATGTAGCATAAATAATATTTTGAATAAGCCTTCAGTCAAACAAATTTTAAATTATTATTATTATTATTTTTGATACCATGGTGTCCGAAACTATTTTGCTTCGATTAATCCATGAGATTCATGCACGGCGATCTCAACAAATTACTTACACTCAATGGGGATTGAAACTATATTTTTGAACATTGTTTTTTTGATAAAATCTATTTTTCAGCACCGATCGCAAACACCCTTTAAATTCTTTAGGAAATTATTTCTTTTCCTGTTTTCTCTATATTTAAGTATTTTCTGAAACAGAATAACTCTAAAACTCGTGCCTCAGTCCAATCCTCTGGTACTATACCTGTTGTAATGAGTGAAGTTTCCTAACAACTATTTTCCCATTTTTGGTTCTTGTAGTGATACGTTCGTAGTAAGTGGTCTAGTCTTAAAGTGGGTGTGTTGTCTCTTATAAGGCAGGCTAGTGAACATGGCAAATTAGGAAGTGATTGGATTGGAAGTGAATGGTTGAAACAGCACAGTTCAGAGGTCCACATTCTTATCTTGGGTGTCAGTCAGAAAATGGTAGTTCAGTGAATTGGGCAAGTGGTCCCAACTCAACAACGACTGCCTGGATGACTCGTAAAAGGATCCCTAGCCTTGCCTACTCAAACATGGGTACGAAGAATCTTGTCCAAAACAAACAAACAAACAAACAAGAGATAGATAGATAAAGATGATCAATCAATCAAACATGGAGATTGGGTAAGCTATATATATTTTCAAACAGTTTGAACTTCGAACAAATATGAATCTAAAGTTTATTTTTTTAAGAAGTGATGGATGGTAATTATTGAAATTGTTTTGCAGCAAACATACAAATATTATTTGTTCAGAATTTTTTTAAATATACCCCAAACTTTCTAGAAAAACTTTGCTGAAACTAATCTCTTAGTACTTGCACTCGCACTTTTTGGAAGACACGCACTACAAAATTGTGTCTAAAACAAGTGCCAGAATTTGGCCCATCCATTTTTGGTCACGTATCAGATTCCTTCTTTAGGGGAGCAGGAAAAATAATCTTAGTCAGTATGACACTATTTAGGGTTTTACTGATTTTTTTCGTTGATTCATCATCTTATGTTATGTTATATTAATTCAACATTTTTTTTTTTTGGATTTTTTTTGTAGGTAAATATTTTTATTTAAATGGGCTAAAGTCTCAACCCATTACAACATGACAAATCGCCCCAGCTGGGGTCTCACTACAAGATTTTACAAAATAAATATAATCTAAATAACAAAGAGCAGCAAAACATAGGCCATCTTAGCCAGTCTCCGAATGATGTCCCTTTATAATTCAATCCTTTTACAGATATCCAATGCCAGGTGCACAACTGTATCCACTCCAGCGGCTGGGTGTATATAGGTTTTGCATCAAACCTGATGGCATTTTTATCCTTCTATATTGCCAAGACTATTGCCTGCCAGATTGTCTTCAAAGTAACCTCACTTATTTTTCCACTAAGGATCCTCATGTGTTTATGATAGTGAGTGATGCCTCCTACCATAGAAGAGTATTGAAGGCCAAACCAGCAATATATTGCATTCCACAGCTCCACAGCACCCGAGCATTCGAAGAACATGTGAAAGGATGTTTCGGTCATCAAGACGCATATCACACAATTTTAAGTCCCAGCATGTATAGGTACTCCCCGGTGGGTCAGTTTGTCCATAGTTTGTCTGCGATCTTGTAGAAGTCGCCATGTAAATATCTGTACCCGTCTAGGCACTGCATTGCCCCAAGTTGTGCTAACTCACATCGAGTAGCTAGATTCTTTCGCCAATCAGAGATGAGGATGTGGTACGTAGAGGCTACATAATACTTACCAGATCGTTCCCCTGCTTAATCCAACTATTTTATCCTTGATCAAAGAGATTGGCGTCTGCTACATTGATTAGTAGTTCTTCCAAGGATGGTTAATCCACTAGTCTTACTGGCTGTCTGAATCTGATATTCCAACTAGTGTTTGCCTTCTACATTTTCATTCAGCTTGGACACCAAGCTGTCCTTTTGTACACTGAGTTTGTATAGGCGCACAAATCTAAGTGCCATGCTTCCTTCTTTGGACCAATTATATCGCCAGAACAGGGCTTTGTTCCCTCTAATCACTGATAAATCCATTATGCTACTGAACGAGTCTTCATTGGCTATTTTCCATATGTCTTGCCATGTTGGAGATATTGTATCAAGGACCGAAACTAACCTCCAATCGGCAAGATGGTCATTTTGCTGCAAGTATTTTGCTCTGATTATGGTGCTCTATAAGATGTTATCTTTCACCCTCAACCTCCACAGCCATTTACTGAGTAACGCCTAGTTCATTAACATGATATCCTTAATGCCTAATCCTCAATTTTTTCCTGTGCAACATAGATCATACCAGGCGACCTAGTGGATTGAAGGATTTTGTCTTGCATTCTGCCGCCACAGGAGGGTGCTTAACAGAGAATGAATTGATTTGATGACCTGCTCAAAAGCTTTAAATAGTTACAAATAATAGATAGGTAGACTTTGTAGCACAAATTTAATCATGATAACCTTCCCCGCGAGTGACAAAAACTTGTTGTTCCATTTCAAGATTCTTCTCTTTATCACCTCAGTCACTCTGTCCCAATTTCTTTACTCTGCGTGTGTTGGCTCCAATGGGTAGGCCAAGATAGATGAATGGAAGAGTGGCTTGCTGACAACATAACATTCGTACATGCCCGTTGACAACTTCTCCCTGAATATTGATCCCAAAGATCCGGCTTTTGGCAAAGTTTATAGGCGAACCAGATAGCAGGTCAAAATTCTTTAGACTCCTTTCATCAACTTTATCTTCTCCCAGTTATCATCTGAAAAAAGAATTGTAGCATTTGCATATTGCAGATGGGTGACAGTGGTACTATCAACAAGTACTCCGTACCAATTTTTTAGATCTTCAACCCACTGAATTAGTAAGTGGAGGCCTTCTACTACAATTAGGAATAGGAATGGGGACAGTGGGTCACCTTGTCTAAGACCCCTCCGCATTTTAAAATCACCTGCACTACTCTCGTTGATTAATACAACCGCATGAGAGGTTGTGACACACTCTTGAATCCATCTCACCCAAGTGCTGCAGAAACCCATCTTCCTTAGCATAGACAATAGGACGGACCAATCTACCGTGTCGAAGACTTTTGCGAAGTCCACCTTCAGCAAGACTGCCCCTTTCCTTGACTTTTTAACCGGATGTAAGATCTCGTTGGCAACTAACACACCATCAAGAATTTGTCACCCCTTAATGAAAGTTGACTGATTTCTTGAGATAATTTTAGGCAGAACTTCCTTCAAACGATTTGTAAGCAGTTTAGATAAGGTTTTGTACCCACATCCTATCAAAGAGATAGGCCTATAATGATCTAGCAGCACATGATTCACCATCTTAGGGACAAGAGGGATGAATGTAGAATTTAGACCTATAGGCAATCTGCCGCACCTGTGAAACTCCTGAATATACAAGATAAACTCCTCCTTCAGAGTTTCCCAATGATTTTGTATAAAAAAAGAAGTTGTATCCTTCTGGTCCAAGACTTTTTTTAGCTGCACAACTCCACATTGTAGCTCTAAGTTCTGCTTCATTGAAAGCTGCTGTTAAAATGGCATTGTCCTTTGCTGAGATGTATGCATTAGGGGGTACATCTAGAATTGGTCTTTCCCAAGTTTGAGCATCCAAGTGTGAGGCATAGAAGTTGGTGATCCCTGTCTTGACCTCCCTTACTCCTTCAATACAAGCATCATTCAAGTACAGGACACTGAAGTTATTAGCTCTGTGATTTGAAGCAAAATTAATCGAAATGCACCTTCGAGGTGGAAGGAAAAAAGTTCCTCAGATACATGGTATCGGAGAAAGGAATTGAGGCCAACCTTAAAAAATTCAAGGCGATAGTGAGTATGCAACCACTCCACAACATAGAAGAAATTCAAAGGCTCGCGAGTCTCATAAATGTTAGTTAGTGACCTAGTGCACCAATTAGTTGATGGTGCACTTATTAGTTTCATGTATACTGAATGATGTATATCATTTTTTTCCTCGAGTTTTGTACATATTATAGATCATTTGAGTTGAAGACTAGAATTGTGAAAATCCATGAATTAATCAAAACCCTAAATTAGTCCCTAGTCTTAAGTCATTAGCAAACGAACAACTAGATGACTATATGGACTAGCGTGTGAATTAACGTATGATCATTGATACGGAGTATCTATTTATTCACATGAAATATGATGTACAAGGTACATGAGTATTGGACTTGACCCATATTGACTTGTTGTATAGATTGTGTTTGTGTCATCAGCAAAGTCATATATTATTAATTTATTTATCTGAGATATTCATAATTATAGGTGATAAATGTGTATTACGTGAGGTTATCAAACGCTCTTTTTAACGAGGGGTTACAAAAGCAAGTTTTTCAAATATGCACGATTCATGCTGGAAGTTATGAATTATCAAGATGATACTTTTGTCCATCTAATCTCGGATGAGATTATTAATATCCCTGGGCCCCTTGATGCTGTAATAATTGTTACATATGCATTTGCGATTATGGTATAACCACATATTAACAATTATGTACTGAAGATCAATAAAGCAATTAATGGTCAATGATGACACATTCCTACGCTTGACATTAATTATTGGATATTGAGTGACGAAAGAATTAATGCTAAATGAGATTAAAGGATTATGATTTTCCTGTATCAGATTGGATCATAATGCATTGTTAGATGCCGCTTACGATTTATAAATTAATGAGATTAATTTATTACCGATCTGGATATGAATCCTACCGTGTTGCTGCATTTGACGAGCTGAAGAATATAGAATTAATTGTGTGAGACATAATTAATTTCACGAACGGATCAAGATCGGGTCGAGACGAATTAATTTAGATTAATTAATTCAATAACCAGGACACGAGAAAAATTGAATCTTGGTTGAACCGACTCAATTTATGAATCGAGCCCATCACATGGGAAAAGACAAATGGGTCACTACATTTGACAAACTGAAGAATAAAAAATTAATTATGCGAGACATAATTAATTTTATAAACGAATCAAGATCTGGTCGAGACGAATCAATTAGGATTAATTAATTCGTTAACCCGAATATGAAAAAGTTGATCTTCGGTGGGACCAACTCAATTTATGGCTATTAGGCTCGATTTAATCAAGCCCAACATATGGAAGGGGACTATAAATCGAGCCTAACGTATGGAAAGGGACTGATAGGTTCGAATTAATCGATCCCAACTCGAATAAGTTATTGGGCTCGATTAATTTGAGCCAATAGAGGAAATATTAATACACGAGAAATCGGATTTCACTGGAAAAAAAGAATTCTCGAGTTTTCGTTTTCTTTTGCTCAACATTGTTTTGAACAGATTTTGCAAAAAACTTGTCGGTCGCCGCTGTGAGACGCGTCGTCATAGAGATTAGGGTCTAGCAGCCCTTAAGCTCGTCATACAGTGCTACTATAGAGGTCTTCTACTTTAGGGATTTTGTGATCAAACAAGAAGTGTACGGGATTTCCAATTTTGTCTCGAATCAGGCTTGAATTCGAGGTTAGTATGCTGAATCTTCACGTAGAACTCGGAATACACATAATTATATGGGGTTTGTTTTGGATTGATGGTTCGAGTTTGAAAAAGTTCGAACAACTAAAAGCGTACTTCCAAGAGACTGTAGTCGTCGCCTCCCCAAAAACTTTTAATGAGCACCTCCTTTAGTTCTCAGTGTCCAAAGACGCAGTTAGCGTAAACCTGGTACTTGAAGAAAAAAACCTAGTTAGTTGATTGCTCTTTGGGGCCGAGCAACCTTACACTACTATCAAGAAATGGATATTGGCCTTCATAATCATTTCCCGCAAGCTCTGACACTACTTTCACGCGTAAATTATTCAAGTTATCACCCACTATCCCCTCCGGGCAGATATTGATCAAAATTAATGCCTCAGGAAGATTGATAAAATTTGCATTCGAGTTGAGCATGTACGATATGCATTATAAACCTCGGACAATACTCAAAACACAGGTCGTAGCGGACTTTGTTGCTGAAATCACCCGAGGAGAAGAAAACTCAAAGGTATGAATTTTATACTCCGATGGATCCTCCGTAAGTATTCATGGAAATCTAGAGTCATTCTTAGTAAATCCACTACATTGCAGCAGGCCTTAGTCCTCCGCTTAGAATTTCAAACCACCACCAACGCAGCAGCGTATGAAGCCTTCATACAAGGAATTTGGTTAGCCCGGTCCAAAGGTATACAACAACTCGTTGCGTATGTCAATTCATAGCTAATAAAAAAACACTTTCAAGGCACCTTTGAGGCAAAGGAGCCTACGCTATTTATCAAACTATGAGAACTCAAAAAACAAGTAAAGAAGTTTGTCAATTTTGAGCTTAAGCAGATTCCCAGGATGAAAATTCCCAAGCTGACCTACTCGCTCGAGTAAGGTACATGTGGAAGGACAGGAAAACATTGGATATCCAAATCTTGTGTAGCCTGACCATCATCCTTACCCCAATAGTCAACTTCATCGAAGAGGAGCCCGCACAAGAAACTTGGAAGACTCCTCTTATAAATTTTCTCCTCCACGTGGTGCTTCCCCCGAAGAAAAAGAGCAGTACCACATCCTAAATGATGCTAGCAAGTTTTCTTGGATCAACAAAAATTTGTATAATAAAACTTGGGAAGGATCCTACTTAAGATGCATCGAGGTAAGAAAATGCCAAACACGTCCTCTGGGAAGTGCACGAGACCATGTGTGGTGGTCACTGCAGTGGGTGAGCTCTTGTCCATAGGATCGTAAGGCTGAGATATTTCTAGTCCACAATGAAGGAAGAAACCTGTCTAAGGAAGAAACGCCTGCGGCTCCTACAGACGCAACAAGATTTTTTGTTCAATGGACGAAGGTTGAGTTTCGGAATAGTCGATTATGTGTCTTGGACATATATGTTCCCTGATTACTGAGGACAAAGTTGGAATGCGTAAAGCCATTGCAGCAATGTCATAAACAATCTTGTGGTATAAGAGGATTGTTACCCTCAACAACAAAAAAGTCGCGCATATAGGGAAAAGGCACCAAAGTTTAATCGTCACATAAGATACCAAAGTATATAAGTTAGGTGGGAAAATAGTAAAGTTCAAGGCCTATAATTTTATACCCCTAAACTTGGGGGATTCATGATGTGCGGAGCAAAAAGTCTAGCAAAGAACCCACCAAAGATGACCCATTTACAAGGAAACGAGGATTGCTACAAAGCAACCTCTAAGAGAAAAGCTCACAGACCTCAGTGACCTCCATCGAACCCATTCTGTTAAAGGTCAAGGAGGATCACCTCGGCCAAACATCCGCGGAGAACCACCTCGATCGTGCATCTAAGGACTCTGCGGGAAAAAGGGTCCCCATACATTCCAAACAAAAGCCTGATGCATCCGCCAATAGGTCTTGTCCACCTTGAGCCCCAACTGGAGTAAGGTGAAACAACCTCTGCCACCCGAAAATAAGATAACACGTAACGGGTACCACCGACAAGTGGGGCTATACGGTTACCTGTTTCATCTCAATATAAATACCATGTTACCCCTTGTAAATTCTATAAATATGTCGAGTTGGGGGCACGCTAGTTCTTATTTGCACCCACACCCACCCCATGATAATTAGCTAGTCGATATGCCCCTCCACTCCGAGAGTTCTATGGTTTAAATCAAATGAAACATTTTCCCTTTGTCGCATCAATGTACAAATAGAAATTAGTTGTTAATGAGCCATGAAAGTAGAGGTAGGCAAATGTGCTGGGCCAATGGGTTTGACCCATTTTTCCTGTAATAATATAGTTAATGGGCTGCCTTACCTGTTTAAAAATGGACGGTGGCGTGCCTCTTAACCAATATGGGCAGGCTCAACCCACCAGCCTATTTCCTTAGAAATAAAATGACTTAAATTGCTTCAGATAAGATTCGAAACCATAGTCAAATGGTAAGTTGGCAGCTATCCAAACCATTAAACTACCAAAGTCGTAATGTTTATTCCAAAGATTGTATCCTAACTAAACGTCTTTCCTTTCATTAGCTTGAATATGGGACATACCATTTGCACATGGATTTCGCATAGAACATTCCTCTCACTTGATACCTATAAATACTACACTCTTCTTTCTCGTTTACTCAAATCCAATTTTCTACTTTATTAGTTAGAAAAAAGATTTTCTTTAGTTAAAAAATTTATAAATTAAAATATCTTTACAATATTAATTAAATCAACAAAAAAATATTTTTATTTTATTTTTATGGGTTAAACGGTGTAAACGGCCTTGCCCGATGCTGCTCGTTTTAATATTGTGCCATAGTCGTCCAACTCAAAATCTCTGCACACACTGCCCATTTGTAAAAAATGGATTGTGCAATATTAATGGACGGGTCGAGCTAGCCTTGCCCACCCGTATACCGACCACTACATGGAAGATGTTGTTCATACCCAAACAATGAACAAAATCGATGCTGGAGGTTCATCATCTGAGTGTAGGTATTGAAAAGTATGCTATAGTCACAATTTCTGTTCGGAAGAATTTGCATTGCAGGTCTATTTTCGATATTTGTATCCTTTTGTGTAGTTAGTTAGAAATAAATGGTCTTAGCATAGCGACGATTAGGAGAATGATTTTGTTTGAGCTTGTACAAGGAAAAGATCAATTTAAGGATTATTTCCTTAATCACCAAACTTACTTCCTAAATTATTTTAGCAAAATTGTTATATAAGAACATGTACACAAACAAGAGAAGGTTGAGAGCATGTTTGGTTCTGAGAATTTGATCAAAAGGCTCATCATCTACCGTCGTTGATGGAGAAAGAGGAGGAGGAGGAGTCTAGAAGAACGACCCTTCTCAACTCCAACACTTCGGCGATCACAAAGGATACACAACATGGTCCGGTCACCTCTTCGATCAACTAGCTCATCTACTTAAACAACTAAACCCCAGTAGCCCATCCATGTCCGTCACCATCAAACTCAACAAGAGAAACTACTCTCTTTGGTCGTGACTGATTTGAGGACACCTCGAACACATAACCAGTGCCCCCTCTTGCACCCAAACCTGATTATCCAGCATTGTCAAAGTGGGAACAAACAGATCTAAGCATCGTGTCTTGGATCCTACAAGCTATAACGCCATAACTTGTTGAAAAGTTTATAGAAAACTCAACTTCTAAAGACCTATGGGATGGATTAGCCACTACTTTCAGTAGTGGTAGCAATGCTCTCTACATATATGATCTAATCCTCAAGGTCAGCTGACACACACAAGGAGGAAGGACTCTTGAAGCAGTCTACAATACCTCGCAGCGCATTTGGCAAGAGATTGACCAGAGGTAACCCAACCCATGACGTCCCAAGTGGACATTTGGAACTTTTAACCACATTCGTAAGGAGAAAAGATTATTTTAGCTTCTCGCCAACATCAATGAAAATTTGGGTGCAACAAAAAGAGATCTACTCAAGAAACACAGCTACCCTCCCTAGAAACAACTCATGCCTCCGTATGTCGCTAAGAAACTTGACTGAATATTCTAAATCCATTGAAACCTTACGACGACAATACCTCCTCGAGCGTGGGAAGTGGCCTCACGGCCAAATCCAAGTCAGATCCATGGAAAAATACGGCAAAATTATCCTTCTGGAGTGGGGAGACGGGCAAATCAAAGCTATTTTGATTGCAAGAAACACGGCCACACAATGGAGGCTATTTCAAAAGAATAGGCTACCTTGAGTAATTTTTTTGGGGAATGAAGATGGGAGCAAAGAGAGGTGCGGAGACCAACACCGTCAGTAGCCCGGAGACCACCAATAACGATGATGTCCACCCAAGCCATGGAACACCAAGTTTTTGCGGCCTCTCAGCTATAGCGGCGAACTCCCAAGATAGAAATGGAAACTTTGAGAATCTTGGATCAGGCAAAGGGTTTGTGGGTCACATTTTGCCATAGATCCTTCTATTAATAGATGTTTTGTTAATACTCCCCCTGGAAAAATACTTATTTACATTACGTCCCTGCAACTTCACTGTAACCTTAATACGCCCCCTAACTCACGAAAAAACCATGATACACCCACAACTATCACCAAAATTACATCACACCCTCAACATTTCCGAATATCTGCCATTAAACCCCGAAACAACCAAAATCCTCACATACATCCCCTAACTTCATGGAAATATTCGAAACCTCCCAATTAAACCCACAAAATTTGAAAATCCTCACAAATCATCTCTCAACTCCATGAAAATCACCTCCAAACCCTAACATATCAAGCCCTAAATCAGACCTGGTTGTTTTGAGGTGGATCCTCCCATGGCATGTAATGTGCAAAACGATATTGGTAAGAAGCAGAGCGGGTGGATGGTTGACTGTGTAATGACTGATACTATGACAAATGATTGATCTGATGTTTTGTTCATATCTATCCCCAAGAAAAGTCATGTTCAGAAAGCCAATGGGGGTTTGCCACTCACCAGTTAAGGTATCAGGGACCATTTAAATCTCACATACCCTCCAACTGAAGAACGGTTTATATGTTCCATAACTGTCTTGCAAATTACTGTTAGTCAGCGATGTATCCAAAGAATTAAATTGTATGATACCGATGTATCCAAATTTTATTTATTACGGGATATCAGGACGAGGGGGGTTATTAGTGTGACACTGAATGTTGGGGAGTATACTATGTTTGTGAGGTAACTCAACATGGAACCACAATGCTGGCTTACAGGATGGTTGATCGCCAGGACTGGTTGTGGCACTGCGCCTAGGACACCCATCTCCTAGATACCTCACACTTATGTTCCCTTAGTTATTTAAGAAACAGGGTAATTTTTCCTATTACACCTGTCATCTAGCTACGAGCTACAGACAATCATTTTTCCCGAATAACTATCGAACAAATACTATTTTTTCCATTGTTCATTCTGATGTAGTGGCCCGGACCCCAAACTTTGATACCGATGTTTTTAAGTATTTCCTTTTATTCATTGATGATTGCAATCACATAACGTGGGTTTGTTTTTTGAAAATTAAATTTGAGGCATGCCAGAAATTCGTTGATTTTTATGTTTAAGTCAAAATCAAATTTTAATGCCAGATCCAAATCCTTCATTTAGACAACCAGGGGGGTGGGGGTGTCAATCAACCAATGAGAATTTTTTTTTCAACGAAAAAGGCCTTATCCACAAATCACCCCATACTCTTCAACAAAATGGGATAGGTGAGATAAAGAATCAAATTATTCTAGAGATTACACACGCAATGATGATAGAATCTAAAATTCCCCCATCCACCTGGACTGAGGCTGTCAATACTACGGCATACCTCATCACTCATTTTTCGTAGCTCTATATTTGTTTATATCCAGATACCCGAATATGAAAATACCCTTACAGGTCCTATCCTCTCATACCAAGATACTCACTACCCTAAAACTCCAGCCCTTTGTGTTTGTTCATAACTCACGGGTTGAACACACAAAGGTTAAGGCATGTGCAGTAAAACGTGTTTTGTTGAATATGGAGTTAACAAAAAGAGATATAACTGTTTCAATCCTATAACGAAAAAATATGTATTCCACTATGGATTGTGATTTCATTGAAATTGTGTACTACATTAGACCCAATCCAGCGGTCAGGAAGAGACAACAACAATCGACAACCTATTAGATTGGATACTCAGTGCAGGCTTAGCTTAAATTGTCCCAACACAGGCAGTTGGAGGAACGACAGCGCCTGCCTATGAAGACATAGAACGTCTCCCCATCCAATACACGCCACGACTCACTTCCTTGCCCAGTCATCCTGAGGTAAGTAAACCCTATTCAAAGCCTACTCCTGACTATACTTCTGCATTTAACCTTGATCTTGAGGTTACAGCAACAGGGATGAGTAGACTACAAGAACGATATGAAGTGCCCCACCAAAGTATTTGAGGAGTACCACCAAAAAGATATGAACCTGAGTATGATTCCGGAGCTTCTAGGTATCCTATTGCGGATACAACCAAAGAAAGCGAATCTAAGGTGGCCAATCCACTTTCTGCAGCCTTGTACTCTGACAAGGTCCAACAAACAATACAAAAGGCTCTGATGAAGTAGGAGTGGCGTGGAGCTATGGAAGATGAGATAGATATTCTTGCCAATAATGGTACGTGGGACAAATGTCAATTACCAACACGAAAAAGGTAGTAGAGTGTCAATGGGTGTTCAAAGTGAAGCACAAAGCCAATGTAACTATCAAGAGATATAAGGCTCGATTGGTAGCATATACACACAAACATACAAAATTGACTACTGTGAGACTTTTTCAACATTAGCCAAAATTAACACCATTTGTGTACTATTCTCGGTTGCTTCAAACATAGATTGGCCGCTCCATCAGTTTGATATCAAGAATGCATTTTCTTCCAAGAGATCTAAAGGAGGAATTCTATATAGAAGCACCACCTGGTTTCTAAGGAACATTCAAAGAAAAAGCGGTTTCCAAGTTAAAAAATGCATTGTATGGCCTAAAACAATCACTGAGAGCTTGTCTTGGAAGATTCACTGTGATGAAGAAATTGGTATAAGCTAAGCAATTCGGATCACACATTATTTCTCAATAGAATAGGAGAACTCATAACTTACTTAATCATCTATGTGGATGACATGATCACCACTAGGAGTGATACTACAAAAATAGAGGAACTCCAAAGAAACTTGTTTAGAGAGTTCAAAATGAAAGATTTGGGAGAGCTGGAGTACTTTTTGGGGATCGAGGTCCAGAAATCAAAAAAATGGATATTTATCTCACAAAGGAAGTATACGTAGGGTTGGGCATTTGGAATTTGAAAATTCTGATTTCCAAAATTTTTCACATTTCGAATTCCAATTTTGGATTGGATCAGAATATGATTTCACTTCCGAATATATTTTGGATTGAATAGGAAATATAGGGTAGATTTATGAACTTTTTTTTTAGAAAAATCCATATTTTGAAATATTTTCGAATTTTTGAAATATTTTTTCTAGTTCTCCGAATAATTTTTTTAATTTTTATTATTGTTCAAAAATTCTGAATTCTTAATCGATTTCTAAATTTCATATAACTATACAGAATGGATAGGAATTCAAACTTCACTTCCAAAATTAATTTGGTTCAAATTGGAAATGGGCATTTTCAAATTCCCGATTCTGAATGCCCAACCCTAAGTATGCGCTAGATCTGTTGACAGAAGCATGACTGACTGATTGCAAACAAGTTGATACACCAGCTATTCTGAATAAGAAGTTGCACATGATTGAGGAGGTGCAGCTAGCTGATCGAACCCGATACTAACATTTGGTTGGGAAAATGATGTACCTGGCAGACGCCCGTCCTGACATAGCTTATGTTGTTATGTAGTTAGTCAATTCATGCATTTTCCACAGATAGAACATATGGGAGCAACCTTGAGAATTCTATGATATCTCAAGGGAACACTACAAAAAGGAATCAAGTTCAAGATGAACCATCATCTAGAAATTTGTGGCTACACTAACGCAGACTGGGCAGGAAACCCAATGACCGAAGACCCACCTCCGGATATTTCACCGTAGTCGGAGGGAATCTCATGACTTGGATAAGCAAAAAATAGAAGGTAGTGGTTCTATCTAGTGTTGAAGCTGAGTTCCATGGAATAGCAAGAGGACTAACCAAGGTCCTACGGCTAAGAAAATTATTAGCAAAAATGAGGCATCTTACACCCAAAGCATGTCAACTATGGTGTGTAACAATGTTGCCATCAATATTTCTGAGAACCCTGTTTAGCATGATCGAACTAAGCACGTGGAAGTGGACCAACACTTCATCAAAGAAAAATTGAAAGGATGATGACTCGTTACTTTCCCTTTTGTTTGATCAGAGGATCAACTAGCTGATATCTTGACCAAGGCAATTCCTGGTCTAGTGTTCTGCGGTGTATTGCGTAAGTTGGGATTAGAAAATCCTACAATTCAACTTGAGGGAGAATGTTAGCATAATGACAATTAGGAAGGAGGATTCTGGTTGACCATATAAAAGGAAATGATCAATTTAATGATCCTTTCTTTATTCATCAAACCTCCTTCCCAATTTATGTTAGCATATTTGTTCTATAAGAACATGTACACAAACAAGAACAAGTAACGAATAATAGACAAAACAATTGTTCGTCACAATATTCAATATTCCGCTCAAACATATGGCACCCTAGTTTGCATGACTCGCCAAACAAAGGCTATAATTTTCAATGTGATTTCATAACTTCATTTTTTGGTTCACTATTAATTAATCCGGGGAGAGCGGTTGGTACTGTGTGGATTGCACTTCATAAGTTGTTGTAGTATAGTAGGATTCTGTTGATCCTAAGATCCATACCCATTTATCCACTTCTTGGTGATTGTTGTAGGAGGATGTTGTCTGGACAAGTGGGTTTGATATTCCTCTTCCTCCCACTATTGTTATGTTGTCCTCCCGCACCAATCCCATATCCACTCCTCATCTGTTGAATGCCCTTTTTCAAATATCATTGTCTCAATATCAAGAGATATGTTGTATAATCCTGGAAAATCAGTTTGTATACTCTGGTTTCTTGCCCAAATATCATGCAAGAATTTGGTTGAGTAATCCAATAACTAGAACGAATCTAATATTGAATTTAAATGTAATAAATCAAATACGATAATGTTACCTATTGCGGAAGCGTGATCGGGTCATTTGTTTGGATAACGAATCTACCAGAGTCTCGTTAGGTTTTCACAAATCAAGTCTATGCTTCGTGGATGGCTAGGAAGATAGAAAAATCTCGTATATCATTATATCTCTTATATTTAATGAATAAGCACGTAGCCTATTTATAGGAGTGAAAAATATTTGTTTATTCATTATATTAATGTTACAAAAATGTGTATAACAATTCAAATAGTACTTTACTATTTATTTATGTTGACACATGTACATAAAATGTTCAAAACGTTTTATGTGTTAGATGTGTTATTTTCCAACAGCTCCCACTCGGAACATATCTGCTCGGCTACACAAGCCATACAACAGAACATATTTGTTTTGACATATACGGATTTTCTTGTACTTCATACAAGAAATAATTCGTGCGACCAAGAAGTAACTCGTAGCGTCATCTTAAGTTACCACCTAACTAACATGTTACTTTCAAAATAATGATACCCCAAGTCTTCTTTGCATCACCGATAGCTATGAATCCCTTTAAGATATTCAATATTTGATTCAATACATAATGTAATCGCCCAGGCAAATATGATAATGCTAGACCGATTGTTCCTTAGACACTAATGACCATTTGTATCAAACTCGTCTGCTTTCCTGGCATGGTCCGCTGGACTGTATAGATCATACCCCTTGGATGTCATACTAAAGTAGCATCATCAAGCCTTAACTTCAAGCCATAGCTCTAAGTCAAAGAGTAACGTTCAAGTGGACAAACGTATGTCAATGTAATCAAACAATGACAAACAGGGGAAACTTTTGTCATTTTCACAACGATCGTATTTATAGCACACACAATATGATATGTGTGTCATGGCATAACTCCCACTGAGGTGAGCATGTCACATACTTATGCCATGCGAATCGCAACCATTGATAAATACACGCAGTATTTATCCTATGCATTCGGCTTTAAAGCTTCAATGTGAAAACCCAGATATTTCACA
>JAOWBN010039348.1:0-10021 GCA_028565015.1 Pinguicula moranensis
CCTTCATTTTATCCACTGGATACGCAGTGCGATATCATACTTGCTTGCTCACTCCTTCACAATTTTGTTATTACTGTGACTCCACAGGATCCACTTTTACGGAGTGCAAACACTGCAGTTGATTCCAATGTTCATGACACTAATGTTGTTGATGAGCACATACAGTCTGTTAACTCATCACCCGCATGGACTGAATTCAGGGACCAACTTGCGACTGGTCTATGGGCTAACTACGTGCAGGACCGATCGACCACATGACAATAATGTTGTTTGAACGTTTTGGGTTTGAAACACATGGTTTAAACCCGTTGTTAGTTTTTTGTTGCGTACTGCATTTGTCGCATGGACACATTTTGTTGTTTGAACGTTTGGTCATTGTTTGCAAGGAATGTTTATGTTGCTTCTATGGTTTATGGCACTGATGGTGTGTTATGTATTTATGGAACCCGGTGTATGTTACTTTCCGCACATGCTATTTCCATTGGTTATGTTCAGGTTTGTCGGAATGCTATTTTCATTGGTTATGTTCATTGGTTCGTGACAATGATGTTGGAATGCTATATACATTGGTTATGTGCAGGTTTGTGAATTGGATGTTTCATAGTATAATGTCACGTGTATCCTGTAATATGTCATCCTAATTATCTCCTTTCCTATTTTAATTTTAGGTACGGATCAATGGATTTAGGTTCCGACTTCGAGATAGACGAGTTCACATCGGATAATTACGATGAAGAAGATAACCGCCCAACGAACAGGAGATCCTCCGGGCAAAAGAAGCACGGTAAGCAGCCAGTTGCAAGAGCCAGTACAGGTGAGCAGGGGAGGAAAGTCTACATGAATCCGGATGAGGAGAGGGTCCTCATTTCAACAATGAAAGCATTGACCAAACGTGGGTGGAAGACGGGTCAGAGTTGGAAGCCAGGTGCGTATGACAGGTGTGCTGCTAGGATCAAGAGCCTAGTACCAGGTAGCAGGGTTGAGGGAAAAAATGTGGATCATAAGATTCACTTCTGGAAAAAGCAATATGCGTTGATCACCGAGTTTGCGAAGAGGAGTGGGGTTTCAATAGACCATGAGTCCCATGGCGTTGTCGTGGACTCCGAGGACATGTGGACAGAGTTGAAGGAGGTATGATTGTTCCCTTTAATATTATATATTCGGATTTTTTTTTTCTTGGGCTTTGATATTCTTTGTTGATCCTGTTAAATGTACCAGACGAACAGCAAGTTCATGTCGCTGCGGGGGAAGTTCTTCCCGTACTACGATGACTGGGCTGATTTATTCGGTCAGTCTCGTGCTTCGGGATCCGCTGCGAAGGACCATGGTACGGCTGAGGTGCAGTCTCGCTTACCAATAGATGTTGACAAGCTGGTTGATGCGTACCCCGAAGATGAACAGCACACCTCTGAAACTGACCTGAAGACAACCCCGGCCTCCGAGAAATCAGCCACCGCTGCAAAGCGTGCTTCGGGCTCAGCCACAGGTAGTGTTCCTCGGAAGAAGACGAAGGTGGAGGCGTCCCCGGACTTGGAGGTAGATATGGGCCGTACTCTGATGGAAGTTAGTGAGGTATGTCGGGACCTCCTTGGTAAGAAGGAGGTCATCGCTGCTGTGCCACCAGTAGCTACGAAGGTTGAGACGTTGATGAAGCAGGCCGAGCAGATTGAAGAGCTCACCTTTCACCAGCAAGTGCGGTTAGTTGAGCACTTGTTGAGGAGAGAGGAGCAGTATCAGATTTGGCAGATTTTGGATGCTGACCGGCGACGTAGTTACGCGCTTGGGTTTGTGGCGGGTGAATTCAGCTGATGTTTATTACTGGTTGTATGGTGGGAATCCCAAACTTTATGCTTGTTTCGTGAACTTGTTTTGTGAACCTGGTTATGTTTTGAACTTTTTTATTTGGAGAACCTGTTTTGTGAACTTGTTTCAGAGATGAAATGCTTGTTCTGTGAACCTGTTTTGTGAATTTGGAACGAAAGTACGCGAGCAGGACCGTTGGTTTGTGAACCTGTTTATTTTTCAAATTTTTTTTAATCTTTTTTTATATCTCTATTTAATAAAATTATTATTTTTCATATAAAATTATATTTTTTTTTTTACGAAAGTAACTTTTTTTTTACGAAAGAAAAAATATATCCCAAAAATCATTATATAAGCTAAGGGCAAATTATTATATTAGCTAATTTAATTTAATTATCATATTAATTAAATAAATAATATTATTTCATTAAATTTATTTTTCATATTTGCTTAAATAAATTATTTTTAATTGTTCAAAAAAATATATGTTATTTCTCATAGTTAAAATAGTTTAAGAAAAATTCTATTCCAAAACTCATTATATAAGCTAAGGGCAAAATGGTCAATGTACCAAATTTTACCCAAAACCCTAGTTTAACCCACCCGAACAGTGGGGATACCAAACAGGCAGTTTTCAGGTTTTCCCTCTGCAGCCCAAGCGTTACCAAACAGGTTTGAATAGGGAATCCCAAAGTTTCCCTAAAGTATTCTCAAAATCAGATTTTATTTTCCCTGGACGCCAAACCCACCCTAAGGGTGTTGACTCCAAAAACTCCCCAAAGTTGGGGGCATAGGTGTGTTAATCTGAAGCCAACACGCCATCATAGACCAAACTTTTTGTTGAAGTAAAAAACTATTCAAGAGCCCGGCTACTCCCCACAAGCGATCTCCTTCGAAGCATTCAAGCAAGCGAATGAAAGAAGAGCCATCAAAAGATAGGAAGGTATATTTCACTCTATATGAAGAGAGAGCAATGGTGCGGGCATAGAAAGAGTTTGCTCTAAAAGATTATAAGGCTGACCAATGGTGGAAGAGGGAAGTGCATGAAAATTGTGCTACTAGAATAAGACAACTAGTGTGAGATAGTAGGATCGTGGCAAAAAATGTGGAGAACAAGATGCACAACCCGAGCAAAGAATGGCGCCTACGTCATGAGTTTGCAAAACTAAGTGGGATTTCAATTGATCAAACACATACAATTGTTGTTGACAATGAGGACATTGAATTTGATATGGTGTACGCTTATGTGTCTGGAGGTAATGAGGAAGGATGTGGTAATTCTTCCCAGCAAAAGAAAATGGTTCCACTTTTTTTTTTTAAATGGTTCCACCTGAAAAGAAACCTTCAACCATGAACGTTGAAACGAGCGCTGGTCACGGTAAGTGGAGGAAGACCACTACCACAAAAATCCATTCAAGCTTCTACACTAAGGTCGGGCACATACTTGAACATGCTGATGTTGTGTTCACCAGAGTGAAGAAACTATTCTCAGTCCAAGAAGATAAATTGGAGGAAGTGCCAAAAATGCAAAAGACCACTAGGCTACTTAAAGATCTTGTTGAGTTCGATACATTGAACTTCGAGAACAAGGTGTACCTTGTAGATCACATTGTAATGAACGAGGGTCAGTATTACTTATGATATAATCTAGACCATGATGGACGCGATGAGATTATGAAGTTATTCTTCCAGGGTAAACTGGGGTAGATGAAGCCTGCAAATTCAAGATAGCGTTGAGCTTGCTCGACCATGAATTATGTCTTTCGGGTTTGTGTAATCTTCCAGCCATTAGAAACTACATTCTGGACCATGTATTATGTTTGTTTTGTCTTATGAACTCGGTTTCTCTCATTGAATGCACAGGGTGTGTCAACCTGATCTAATGTTTTGTCTTATTCATATGGTTTGTCTTGTTGAAGGAATATGGTTTATGAACTTTGGACTAATGAACAATGTTTGAAACATGTACTTAAGTGTATGTTAAGCTTTATGGACTTTGTTGTTGAAAGAATGTGGTCACAGCTAAGTACACATCAAGTTTTCCATCTCAACCTACCAAAACCTACAAGGATAATAAACATGATGGTTTGTTGAAGCAAGTTTGTTCAACGTGATCACGACATTTTACTACAGGCTGATATGAAGCAGGTTTGTTCAACATTTTTGGATGCACCTTATCTGAACATGGTTTGTTGAAGTAGTTTTGTTATCTGAATTTTCCATCTCAACCAAATAACAGAATAGGTACACATCCAAACAAACAAACAAAATATGTACGCCAACAGAATAGGATCAACCAAACACTAAAATTATTGGAAGGAACATTGTTCAACATGTTCATCAACCAAAAAAAAGTATATCTGTATACACAACCCCACCCCACCCCACCCACCCCAAAAAAAAGCTTTAGAGCTAGGTACACTTCTGTCCAAAATAACTAGAACCAAATACTACAACACATTAATCCGGGAGGAGAATATCCCAACCTGGGCCCGGTTAACAAAGCAATAATCCATCGATAGATTCCAACATGCTACAGTGAATAAAAGAAAATCAGTCAAAAATATATGAAACTCAACAGCTGTAGAGGTGGAAGCTTGGGGTCAGATCCTTCCTACCTGCCATCTTACGGGGGATCTCTACGAACTCTAGATCGACTTCCTCGTATCTGTCTTCGAAGTATTCGGAGAACAAGCTTTCTTCATCACGGTAATTCGCATATTTTTGTTTTCAAAGCTTGAACAGCTGGGGGTAAAAATCCTTTGTAATTTCACACCTATGCTTTGAGGACCTGAATATTTTTTGTGATACCATCAAAATTGCGGGAAAGTCCTCGATGTTAATTGGGTTTTCTGGAAGGGGACCTTGGATAGCGTGGTCGTTGACCATGATACGGTTTTCCGGCAAAAACCCGGAAAGCATTGGCCTACTCTGTGAACTTCTACCTGCTGCATATAGGCAATCGTACACGCATAGGGAGAACCTTGTCAGAGGACCATGACAGCGTCGAGAAAGCGAACAAGCTTAGGGACACTAAGGTGAAGCCATGGCGTTGCGTCTATGAATTTTCGAGAGAAGAGAAAATGGGGCGGAATGCTAGTATTACATTTTAAGGTATATAGAGTGTGTTTGAGGGTTACTTTGGTAATTTGATATTTGTTATAGGTATCCATCTTTTATCCTGCCGTACCAAACACTTTTCATTTTTTATCAGTTATCCGGACAACATCAAAAGGTGTGTTCCAAACGTGGTGTGTGTGTTTTCAATTCTACATGAATACCAAAATTATCAAAAATGCGAGATAACTTCTATCACACTACCAAACGCATCACTATGAGATTAATGGGTTCTTTCTAGCTCTATGTAAATTGTGTGGGACAAAAGCATTAGCTAACAAAAATTGGGGTCACTTTGTCCCACAAGGGCTGAAAATAATTAATCATCTAACTGATTGCTACAAATTGAAGAGCAAACTATACATATAGTCAAGAATTTTTTGGGCATTTTGGCTAAGAAAAATATGAACTATGGAGTATTTTTAGGGCTTTTCTGATAAGAAAGATACAACGTTTAGAGTATTTTTCTTCGTCTATTGGACTAAGAAAAATTGAGTAATTTTTGGGCCTTTTTATTTTTATTTAAATACATTACTAGTACATACCACCACAAAATTGGGCTAATACTAGTTCTACTACAGCTATTGATAGCGAACCAACTTTCATTACTGTGGTCAATGGAAAAGACGACCGCCACCACAGACTACCGATAGATACCCCTAGGACAACTTGTTGAGACATATGGCTTTTATTGAACGATGAGCCGTTATCAATGGCGATGTAACGGGTTGTCGGTGGGCTTTTCGTCCATTGCTTAAATGTCTGTGGTCGTGGCGGATCAATCTACCACCGATACCCATCCCCATTTGATCAAGCTGAAGCTGAAAGGCAAAAGGAGTCGTGGTGCAAGTTTCAACCAAGGAAGATAACTGTCTTTGTGTGTCTAGGAACAAAGAACTATTTATGCCGTCTAAGAATAATACACCAAATCCAGCCGGTGGATTGCGTCTTGTACAAGGAGATGGACGGGGATGAGGAGGGTTACAAAAGATTCGTGGAAGGTCATTTGCTCAGCAACCATCATTCTTCAAGCTCAAACGGCCTGTTTGCGAAAGTTAAATGTCCCCCATTTGTGTTATTCTTTGGGTGTGTGAAATATGAAGTTACTAGTATGCCCTTAATGAAGTGATCACAACTGTTCATTATTATTTGATCTGATATATTTGGTTACGACACGTGGCGAAATCTTGGGCATTCAGTTTAGCTCTAACTAATGGTTGAAATTCATAATCCACATTTATGCCATGAATGGATCTGGACCGTTGGTTATTATCTAATCTAACGGTTACTTCTATAACGGCCTTGATAATGGTGAAGTTAAATCTGGACCGTGTATTTGGAGAATGATCCAATGGCTGAAAACTTGTCAGTTACTCGATCAGAGCACTTATGATCTCAACCGTTCTTTTACTGTCTTCATCCGGCGTCCGAAATCAAGTGGTGCTGCAAGATGATATGGACCATTGAACAAGCAAGGTGATCGTGCGGTATAGAGTCAACATCGACTTATGACCATTCGATCAAAATGAAATCAATGGCTGAGATGCAATTGGAAGAAATATATAAGCAAAAAGGTTTCGAAAAAGAATAATAATTCACTCTCGACTTTTTCTCTCCTGCAAAAAACCTCTCGACTCTCTCTACGAGTTCCAACATGAACTTCTCGTTCCCGACCTCTATTTTTGCATTCCGACGGGTTTATTCGGTGGAAACTTTAGATCTAGTGACTGTTAGCATCTTTTTCCGGCAAGATTGTTTGTTGGTTCTTTTAGATCTGTTTGAGGTGTATTTGTGGTTCGAGTGTGGTATATTGTGGAGAAATTTGTCATTATTTGGTGGAATATCAATATAAGCAGCATGAGCATCCATTTGGAGCTCAATGTGGAGGTAGTCAGAAAGTAATTTCCGGTGAAACACGGGGTTTAGTCCGATCTTCGATTTACTGCTTTTATTTTTCAATTACTTAAATCTATACAAAAAGTTTACTAATCATATGTTAAGTGTGCTAGTTAAGTCGGATTCGAATTTCCAACAATCATAACTAGTTGGAGCATGGCGTTCGAAGGATAAATTAATTATGATGCCGTTGAAACCATACAAAACTATACCAAAATAGACAAAAGCATGTGCCGACAACAACTAAAGAACTCAAACATGTCACCCATTTCAAATTCAAATTATGTAAGGAGAAAAATAGACCCGCAATTGCATCAACTATAAATACCACTTTTTCGCTAGGTGAGTGGTTAAGAGACCCCAACTGTATTTATATATATTAACACGAGCAAGGGGTGAACACGGGAGGTCGCCCACCCTCACCCCTCAAATTGACAAGTTTATTCTCAAGTCCATTATATACCGATAAATAATTTAAACAAAATTCTCTTGTATTAACTACCGTATTAACAACTATATTTACACAAAATAATGAACAAATACAAAATTCAAATCTTAACATTAAAGCATTTCTGTCACATTCATGATGAATCAAAACTTCATCAATCTTCACCAGATTGAGCAAATGAATAAACCATTTCCGGCTCTCATCCTGAGAATCCGAGCGCTTGTGGCCCAATCATGAGCTTCTAACGAGCCCTTTGACCAAGCCCAGCCCATCGGCCTTCTGAATCAAGTCTGGGTTGTTTTCCAGGGCCCAAGGCAGAGGCCGGAGCTGAATTTCATGGATGAAAAGCCGTGGTAGCCAACCCGGCCGAGACGAGAGCATGCAAACTCAGGCCTGCACAACTGGATTCCCTCCCGGCCGGGCCCTGTATGCTCAGACCAGCTGGTGCAGAAACTCAATGATCTGGTTCTCACAATTTGTTTGATCAATGGTTTAGCGCAAGCGAACTTTATGAAGGGAACGATGCATTGGCGGCAGAGAGGGCAGGGGATCGAGCCCAGTGTCCCGTTTGTCGTGTTAGATATGGTACTTGTGGAGCATAAGTACAATTAGCATTGAGTGCAGAACTCACGTAAACACCCTCCATCATAGACAGAATCCTCATTAGCAACCGATAAGCAGGGCCGAAGAGGAATGCAGCTATGCTTAATAGTGAGTCTAGGCTCATCAATTTTTTTTATAGGAAATACCACTACCCAAACCCATGACCTCGTAAACACCCTTTCCTCAATCACTATGTCATGAGGCATCGATTGTCTGGCCTCGTCCAAGATTTGCAAACAATCTTTATGTACTGAAGAATGAGTATGAGAAGGAATGTATAGCTTCAGCAGCAACATTCATTTTCTTTCCAAGGAAACCGCACATGGATCCAAGCACAGAGAGGCCGGACCATCACTTCTCCATCCACATTCTCTGAAAAATGAATCAAGGACAAGCACAAATTAATTTCAGTATTGAATCTTTTCATTGGAACAGGATTGAAAGAGATTTCTAGTTCATAAAAATCAACTTACACGGGTAACGTTTACTCACATAGCAATCAGGACAATGCTTCTAAGAGGAAGACAAAGGTATGGTGAGGGACCAAGTCTTGGTTTCTCCATTGTTGTTAGTGGCGTGGGGAGCACCGGGGCAATCAGGTAAAACATTGTTGGGGAATATTCTAGAGTTTGTGAAAGCAAAAATAACAAAATAATGAAACAACACAAGATTTACATGGTTCGGTCTGAAAGCCTAGATCCATGGGAGAAGAGGAGAATCAATCCACTAACAACAACATTCTCGTGATACAACAGAGACACGGAGAATAACTAGAAGATACTCAGAAAACCTCTCAAGTCTCGCAGACATAGAAAGCTGTGTCCCAAGTCTCACATCTCTCTATTTTTCTCTCATCCACTCTCTCTCCTTTTTTCTGCCTCTCTTCTCAACCATAATAGTTAAGAGATATCATATTTATAGGCATGAATTCTAATACTATTAGAATTCTTATAAGGAATATTAATTCAAGTCAAATATTAGGAATTTAATATTAGGCAAATTCCTAACAATCACCTCCTTGACTTGAATTCTCTCGTATCACGAACAAACTTTATTTCTTCTCCAACCACCCCTCAGAGGTAGCTCCACGATGTGCACTAGTCAAACTCATCTTGAACTTGCCAAACAGAAGAGGACATCATTATCGTACCCACGGGACCAACATGCTTCATATCAATAGAAGTACTCGCACTTCTCTAATCATACAGCAACTCTTTGTGTTTGCTCAAAATACGATCATGGTCTCCAACACAGACGAACAATTCTCACCAAGAGAACATCTCTTCTTCAATTCATCCACACCACTTTCACGCTTGCAACCAAAGTGAATCATCGATTTTGGAACACTTGCCGACACTCCAAACCATCACTAACAAGCTACCACAACACACAAGCTTTCACGAGTCTTCCCTAACTCCAAAGCTTCTTAAACATTTATTCTAAGTTTTTATTGGCTTTTTGTCTAACATCAATATTTCAGTTTCTCAAGATCAGATATGTTAATCACAATGTCAAGATTGCCTTCATCTTGACCCAGTCACTCGCAAACCACAAGGTTATCTCGCCATACCAACAAGAAGATAAACCAAGCAGCTAACAGTGTTATCTCAGATATCCCAATTACAACTCCAAGTAAACAGGGTATCACAACATACTGGAACACACAAATTACCACAAACTGTTTCAAAATTCAGCCAATTGAATAATCCAAAAATCTGTCCAATAATATTCCAATACTCGCGCACGATTTTGTGCTCAATTCACCTCATACACTAAACAATCAATCACCATATCTTATGGATTCTCTTCGTTGTTTCATGGGTTTTCCAACGACACCAAAATCATCGCAATTGGAGTCCTCAATCTTAAAAAAATTAGCGATCAAAGCTGCAGCAACACTGGTCAACGCAAGAGATTTGCTCAAAAAAATTTCTTTTTTTCTTCACAAATCTTGTGCCCAAAACATTACAAATCTCTCATTCCAAATCATCAAGATAAATCTCACAACATATCTTGAAACACAATCCAGATCTGACTACCTGGCTCCGATACCACTTGTTGGGGAATATTGTAGACTTTGTGAAAGCGAAAATAATAAAATAAGGCAATAACACAAAATTTACATTGTTCGGCCTGAAAACCTATATCCATGCG
>JAOWBN010039359.1:0-10021 GCA_028565015.1 Pinguicula moranensis
GTAGGAATGTTCTAAGGGGAAGGGGGCTTAGCCTGCTCAGCCTCATGCTGTAATGGTTTTTTTGTTGGATCTTATTTTTAATGCATTAATGTTTATCTAAAATAAAGTGTGTTGATTAGGTCCATCTTCAGTGTTATTGCCATAAACCTGAATCTGACAACATGTGACACTCCAAATCTCAATGTTTCTGCAGCCCTTCTTGTGTTTATTTTCATTTGGACATTTTTTTAAATGACAAGGAAGTTGACGATTCAGAAGAATATAATCACTATCAGTCTCCTTCCTTGTGTTATTTTATTCTTAAAAGGCATCCTTAGGATGGATTTCAATCTCATACAAGGTTCAATTGGGCTCGTAGCCCGCATATCAAAGCAAAAAAAGGGAAACGATGGGATCCCTAAGTGATACTCGAGGGAGGGTGTTTATCCTTTGTACATTATTACTTCGGGGCCCTAAAATGGAGATTGAGTAGCAGGATCCAAAGTAATAAAACTCCGGTATAACATACCCTCCATGGGCGAGTTCTGGACCACTGCATCTTCCTTCTTACGTGCCGTGAAACTCTCTCGTTATCTCTGATGAGTGGCCGCTCTATCTGTACCGTAGATATGGTAGTCCCCCTTTTTCCGTTCGCAGCCTGCCCTTATTCCTTTTGGACATCTGATGCTTCTGAGTGAGCCTTTGATCCATCCCTGTTGCACCCTATTTTGCTAGCTCGTTTGCAATGTTGTTGCCTTCTCGATACTGATGCATTACTCTTATCTGAATTCCTTCTGCAACCTCTGCTAGTTCATCCCAGTAGTCCCATAGGTACCATAAATCGCATTTCTTCTGGCTCAGCCACTGAACCTCTAGCAAAGAATCTGATTCTACGACAACTTGATTCCATCCTTGTTATTGACATATCCGAATTCTTTCACTTACTGCTCGTAATTTTGCATTGTTGTTTGTAGAATCTGGAGTATGCAACACGGAAGTTTCCTTGTTTATCATGCACTATTCTGCCTCCCCCTGAGATACCAAGATTTCCAATACAGCTCCCATTGCAATTTAGTTTCATCCAGCCTCAAGGAAGGGGCATCCACGTCACAACAGAGGACTTCTTGGTAAAAAACCTCCCTCCCTAAATGTTTAGCTCAACCATTATGTACCTGTCCGTCCCCGACATAAAATTGGAATAGTTTCATCTCCTTTCACTAAGCAGAAGAATACCATGGACCAGACATGTGTTGTTTCCTGTTACGGCATTCCAGTCGGAGGTTGGACAACTTTTGCCATACTCAAAAAACCTTCAGGCTCTCCAAGTTGCTTACTTTGTTGCATTTGAGTTTTTTTTTCCAAGTAGTTTTATCTTTCTATATCTTTTCCTTTTCTTATTTGTTCCCAGTTTCAGGAGGATCTGGATCTTATCGCCTTGGAATGAACAAGACAACGTTTGAGCAATCCTGTGGCACCAGTATTCTAGGAAATACTCCAAGCAGTATCAAGGAGCCAGTAATTGATTGGATGGATGGCTTCCTGGCTCAATAGTAAACAGGCTCAGGTCCCAAGTGCGAATACACATTTGAGGCAAATTACAATTGAATGTATATTACTCTAATAAAAACCAAAGACTTATAATTGAATGTGGAAACCAATAACAAATTCGTAAGGGAATTGAATGTTGAAATCCAATAACAAATTCGTAAGGGAATTGAATGTTGAAATCCAATAACAAATTCGTAAGGGCTCAAAGTGGACAATATAATTCAATATGCCTAGTTTATAGAAAGTCAACATGGTATCGCTGATTAATTGGATGATTCCTTTTGGGATGGAAACCCAAGAACAAATCAGGGCTAAATCGTAAGGGTCCAAAGTGAACAATATCATCCAATATACTTAGCATCTAGAAAGTCAGCATGGTATATTAATTGGATGATCCTTTTGGGGATGGAAACCCAATAACAAATCAGGGCCATATCAAGATTTGGGTCCAAAGCGGACAATATTATCAAATATTGTTTAGTGTCCCGAGGGTTATTGCAGCGATGGCAGCTTGTGGTCTCTTCAAGTCCATCCTGCATCCTCATGAAATATCTCAAAACAGTCCATCTCTCTTTAACTTCACCGAAAGCAATGCTGTTGAGCCAAGCCATAGGGACTGCCTAGGGCTGCATAGTTTCGCCTCTGAGCTTCATGTTGTTCTACAAGGCCTTTAACATTGAGAATCCGGAAAGGAGAATTCAAGGCCCCTTATGCCATTATATACAGAAACCTGGCCATTATTACTTATTAGGGTTCAAGGCTTTTCTTCTCTACCCCAGGACTGTTTGTAGCTCTGCTATGGCTTCTTCGCACTTGCCATTTCGTCTAACTTAGTGAAGTATGCCTTATCGGAGATGATCGGGAAATGGATGCCACTGCCGACAGCAATGGCAGTACCATTTCTGGTCAGAGGATATTTTGCTATTCACATGTGTGTGGTAATATTCGGTTACCGTACCGAATAACCGATTAAGTTCGGTTATTCGATATTTCGGTATCGGTATTGATATGTAAAAATGATACCGATTCTTAATCGGTATGGTATCGATTTTATCGTTTGATGCTTATTTGGTATTCGATATTCGGTATAATCGATCGGTATGCGGTACAATATGCCTTATTTTTCAGAAATTTTAAAAATAAAAATAAAAAAAATTAAAAAAAAATTTCATGATTCGGTATCGGTTTGATTTTCCGAATACCGAAAAAGTTCGTTATCAGTAATACCGATTACCAATCAATAATACCTATTACCAATCAGTAATACCGATTACCAATCAGTAATACCTATTAAGCACCCCTAGTGGTAAGTTTCATGGTTTTTGTTTGGCATAAAGTTAATTCTAACGGGGTTGAGATTATGGTTCCCGCAGTGGCTTCTGGTTTGCTATGTGGGAAAGGCATTTGGACACTCCCAGCAACAGTTTTAGCTTTATCGAGAGTCAATCCTCCAATCTGCATGAAATTGTTGCCCGGTTGATGGGGAATCTCAGATCCTGAATGGCAAGTTGGTTCTCAAATCCAAGCATCTGGGAACTATAAAATCTGCAAGATAGAACCAATGAAACACAATGAGGTGTTCTCAATATAGTCAACAAGATATTACATCATTTATGTTTCTGGATATGGCAAGGACAACAAGATTACATACTTTACATTCAAATGTTCAGTACAAATTTACAGAGTGAATTCTCACCAAGGAAAATGAGCAAACATGTAACAACCCAGCCCTTAGCATTCATTATCCATTCTTTTGTTCCTATGGAAATGCCATCAGTTAGGGGAACCCTTACGGGTTAGAAACATTCAAACCAAAGCTTCTAACCGATGGAAAGAGTAATCCATGTCCTGGATGAGCCTTTATGATTGCACAACTTGCTTTACGAGAGACCTGTGGCACTGAGCGAGAAAATTGTGCCTAAGAGCTTCCTCTGCACTTATTCTTTGCCGTGGATTCACCATTAAACACCGATCAACCAGATCAAAAAGTGATCTCGGTATGGCTTTAAGGATATCAGGTCTTCGTGTGTTTCGTGCGCACCAATCCTCAAGTTTTACAGGTGACAAGTACTTTATGTCAAGTAGGTCCTGTTTGAAGATAGTAATGTTAGGAGCAAATCAAAGGGATAGGAAGAGTATAAAATATAATCTTGTGTGCTGCATACCGGGGGGAATAATGATTCTTGGTTGTGTAACCTGGCGACTTCCCACAGTTCCTCACTGCCCCTAAAGTTTGCAATCTCTTTTAAGTTCCTAACCATACAATACAACAAGATAATTCATGCATTAGTGGAGTAGTGAAGTTTGAGTTGTACCAAGTTTCAATGGTTCTTACTGATCGGTGTCACCAACGAAAGGAGACCGTCCTATCATCAGATATAGTAAGGTCACTCCAGCAGACCAAATATCAGCCTTCGGGCCTTGATGCAGAGATCTGAACAAAACCTGCGCAGCATTTGTTGGCACAGATGAAGAATTTCGAAATGCCCATGCCAGAGCAGAAGGAAAAAGATAAACCACCCAAACAAACAAACAAAAGGGGAAAAAGAAACGTTTAGGCTTCTTACCTCTGGGGCCTTAAAACCTTTAGTTCCCACGCAAGGACCTACCTTTTTGTGCTTCCTGTCACCTGTAAACAACATAAAAAAGAAACAGTAAGTTTTGTCCATTCAATCCAAGTCAACAAGTCATATACATCTAGCGGACTTCTGACAGTGGAAACTGAGCAGGTGGCAAATATGATACAAAAATGGGAGTTAAGTACCAAGAAAATTTACTTATCAATGGTCCAGCACCAGCAATAGCAATACTATCAGCATGCAGTGGCATAGGAGTTGGATATAAATATTTGCTCTGTACTTGTCCAGGAGGTGCAACAACTCTTTTCCGCTTGGATATGAGAGAATTTGCAAATTCATGATTTCCATCTTGCAGGGCTTCCTGCGCCAGGCTTAGCAATTGCTTTCTTCCTTGGCTTGGTAAGGGTTCCCGCAACCTTTCTGCTGATAGAATTCTAGTCTTAGAAGTATCCTTTGCAGATGTTATTCCAGAGCCATCAGCACCCTGGCTTATTGTTATGCTCCTGCTGCTTTTCTCATTAAACGCCTTCGCTTTATCGTACTTCTGTTTCAGCTTCCCAGGTGGTAAAACGGATTTTGAAACTTCCACTGCATTTATGTTGGCTCCTTGTGGAAATTTATTACTAGTTAGCTTTCTACTTTTGCCGTGTGGTAAAGATTTGGTCCATTGTGTTGGAGTGACATCAAAGTTGTAATGCCCATCTTTTTTATCTGCATTTGCTAAAAACACAGTCCAGTGAACATACATAGCGAGATGATAAATTTGAGTAGCAAAAGGCCCCAGATTGTCCTGATCCTCTTATGAGCTATTTGAGTTGGCATATCGAGATTATTGATTGGCAAGGTCAAATGAGTATTATATATAAGATCAAGAACTCACCAGAAATACCGTATTGCTTGTTCATATCCTGTTCAAAAAGAAATAGAATGTTTATCAGGTGAAGCCATCACATTACAAAGATGAATCTCTGAGCCATGAGAAATAGGACCATATGCTTCACTCACCAATGCAAGATTGAAATCAATCAGATAACCTTTATTGACCTTGCGTGAGTACAGGAAGTTGCCAGGTTTAACATCTCTGTGAACAATGCCCTAGAAAATAGCAAAGCACTCAATTGTTCATTGGAACAAGTTATCTCACATAAACCATCTAGTTTAGAAGATTATCCTAGATCAGATGATAATAGTGGCAGCCTTTTGAACTTTCTCACCTGCTTATGTAGACTGGCAAGGGCTTTGAACAAACAATATCCATACCATTGTAGCTGAATAATGTTTATTTCCCTCTTTAATATCTGCATGTTTTAGAAGAAGAAATGGAAAGCAGGAAATGTTGATAAATGAAAAACATTGGAGAACGTCAACCAAATGAAAGGCAAAAAAGATAATGACTACCTCAGGACGATCATGCTCAACATGATCCAAAACAAGACAATCACCATTCTCGTTCTTAAATGAGCTTTCAAATTTTATGATAAAGTTTCTTCCTCTGCCAATCAAGGAAAAGAAATATTTAGATCACTACAAACTGAATTAAAATTCCAGAAAGGGAGATAACATATCAGATTTGGCAAGTTCAAAGGTATTTTTACCCGAATCGCTCCAGCATTTTCAACTCATTGTGGATATACTTTCTATTGGCATCAATATGAGGACCTGGAAAATAAGGGGGGAAATTCTCAAATTGACCGAGCATTCTATTTACAAAAATGACAACTTAACCACATTTTCCATACTGGTTTACATAGGCATAACTGACAACTTAAGGAGCAATATACAAAAAAAAAGTCATTAGTTATACTGGGAAGTTACTTCGAGCATACAGAGTTACTTCAGGGGATTAATATTCTGTCCAGTCAGTATGGACAAGGGTTTGAATTCAAGGAACTTGATACAGAGCTTAGAATTCACTCAGACAAGAAATTTGATAGGTATAATAGCACTAGTAAAACAAATCCAATAATCTTCCCGGAGAAAAGAAATAATTATGAGAAAGAAAATTGACTTTCTAACTAAAGCAATTGTTCATTATGCTGGAATGACATATATATTCAACTAACCTTAGGTCATAACTTCATTTCTTTTTCTGTATTAGAGAAAATTATATTTGGCTCTCTCACAGGAATACAAAAAAGAAATGAAGTTATGACCAAAGGTGCAAGGAATGTATGGACAAGAGTTATGGCTACAACAGTACAACTCATCGTGGTGCAAGGAATGTAACTTAATCTTATGGGTTGAGGCTAAACACTAAAAAAGGTATCTTCAGCACACTGAACCATTTCCCACTTGAGGAAAACTTCCGGCATGTTATAAATGATAAATTTACAGGTAAACCAGTTAGAACCACTCTGGTGGTACAAAAAAAAGCAGTTAGTAGTATTCAACTTTAAAAATGAAATATTTTTAATAAGATACACTGCATATGACTTGACTTAACATGCATAAATACTAACGTAAAGAAACTAAATGAGAAGAATGAGAGAACAGTAAGCTGCGTACATTTGATGGCAACAGTGACTCCATCAACTTTTCTTGTTGCACGATAAACTATACCATAACCTCCTGCACAGGTTGATACGAACAAAGCTTAGATCAGCAGCAGCATATGTGAGCCAACAATGTCTATGAATCTCTACCAGTAAAGAAGGTACCTGAGCCCTCTTCTTCTTCAGTAATAAACATTTCAAAGTGGGGAAAATGCTTTTGCTTCATGTGATTCTACAAGAACAGCAGGCAATCTTTAGATTTGAGTTTCACATCTATTGAAGTAAAGATACGTACAGAGTGTCAGACCGATATTGAGGATGCAGACTTACAACGGATTTCGAAGAAGCGATCTTCTGGTTCTTCATGGAGATTTCTCTCTGTTGTTCAATTCTCAACCTCTGCTCAGAGTTCAGTTTTTGCTGGCCTATTATAGGTTTCTTGCGAACATTAAGTTGTTCTGGCGCTGCATCAAAAAGACGCCTGTACTTTTCCATTCTCACATGGGAAGCTTTTCCCCTGTCCTTTTTCTCATCTTTCCGCGTAGATTTGGGAATGGAGGAATGTTGAATGAGTTGATCCACCATATCTCCTTGGCTCTGGGGATGAGCTTCTGCTCTTGGAGCCACCAGAATCAACTCCATATTACTAGTCTCAGCCAGGTTCTTGTCAGGGTTCCATATATTAGATCTATCAACAGGGATGGTGCTTCTACATTCACCAGAACCACAGAATGAAACCTGAATTCTTTTTGCATTCACATCATTATCTGATGATTCACAGACATGAATAACCGGCTCTTCTTCTGCTGCAGAAACTGTCATATGCTCGACTACTTCTAACTTAATCGAGTCACCAATATTCTTACAATGAATAGGATTTACAACATCAGCATCATCAGTATTGCTTTCTCCTAAATTAATCACTCTATGCATGGGACGAGGGATAGAGTTTGTTTTTACTTTGGATATTATTTCTCCAAGTTGAAGGAGAAATATACCTTGAAAACGAGAAACAGATTCACATCTTTTTCGTTCTAAATAACCAAGCTCTTTCCTACTGCCAAATTTAGCCTCCTTATGATGTCTGAAATTCTTGATTATGCAGCATAGTTGTTTAGGACTGGACTTTGCCAGCATTGGACGTGGGAAAATAGTTTTCTCCATCTTCCAGCCTTCGAGTCCCATGAGTGATGAGGAGGGGCTTGACAGCATGCAAACATCCTACAACATTTCCAGATATAGCAGCATGGGCGATCTTTTACAATATTTGTTAGAAGATAAAAATAAAGAATAGAAAACTGTTGTGTAAATAAGGTGTCAGATCCGAAAGAAACAAGATATGTAATGGAAACCATTGTTGATCTGAATGCCTAAATAGAGCCGGTGAAAAAACAGAGAATATATATTTGAGCACTTATAGGCATCCAAAATAGCACATATGCCACAATCCACATACATGGACTGGTACAGCAACAATAAAAAGGAAGCACCTGAAATTTTTACAGGTTTACAGGAGGTGCTCTTGGTATACCATTATTAGCCATAAGTTGACCCAAAGGCATATGGATTGAATAAACTATTATAAATAAGGAGTTAATACAGTACTAAAGACTAATAGTTTGTAAATGGTGACGAGAGTGCCAACCTTTTTTACATCGGTCAAGTGCTTGCCATGGGTAATAAGTCATTTCCTAACAGAAAGCTTAAATGATGCGAGCTAAAAATTGTCTTGCACTTGCAATGTTCCTTAGCCAAGGATATCTATCACTATCAGGGATCAAGTTAAAATTAATCCTAGTACACAAGGTGCTCCTTTTATCCTAATATACATTAGATTCACAGAAAAATCGTACGAGGAACTAGGTTACCTTTATGTTAAGACTTAGGAAGCTCGGGATTCGGGGCCATTCAATCAACCTCTATTCTTTCAGATCTCCAAAAACATAAAGCATGTCTCCGTTAAGTTAAAATAAGTGTTAGACAAAAAAGAGTCAAGCACTCTCTCGCAACTGTACTTAATCACATTCACATTTAGAAGCCAATGCGCGACATTGAACAATTTATCAAATTATGCGTTAAGTACTTAAGTTTTAGTTTAACATTTTACTCAGTGAAAAAACTAAATACTTCAGTTTCACGAGGAACCGGTATGCAAAATTTAAACAGCAGCTAAGAATTAAAGGCTTGCAATTACATGACAACATAGATTCTGAAATGCCCCTGGCATTGTCATTGAGATCAGCTTTAGATTGCTCTCCTCTGTCGTAAATGGAAGCGTCAAACCCCCTGAATTGATGTGGAGTAGAAATGAGACATTAGTTAAAGATCAAAATAAGGACGGTTTGTACACAGAGCAGGTATGACAACACATCAGACGAAAAACGTAGATAAAAAAAATCCTGTTACCACTAATAGTCTGGGAATGACTTCTCTTCTTCATTGTATGAAAATCGTCAATCTCGAATAAGAGTCTCTTCCTTTTCCCACAATGCGTCCTCCACATATTATCCGGCCAACCATTCGCCCAGAATCTCGACCGCAAATGTTCCGAATCGGAATTCGTAATGTAGCGAGCAATAGCAGCTACTCCTACTTGCGATAGAGTGATTAAATGATTATCCACGAATCGAAGAGGCGAATTAGGGATCGAGCAGAGGAAGCGTATAAAATCAGAAAAAGGGCAAGAAAGTGTAAGATACGGATCCATCTCCGACGGCCCATCTGGAAGGCGATGACTGAGCAGAAGACCCAAAACATGCCACGCAGCTGCGGTGGGGTGGAATTGGCTCGCGCCGTATTGGAACCTAAGCTCCGAGTTCTCAGACAGAACCTCCATTAATAGCTCAATCGGAAAAAATCGAGAATTCGGCCGATGAATGGTCGGATTACAGGAACATTCCGGCTTCACTTGCCGGTGACAAAGGCGGAAGAGAGAGAGAGACTGGAAACTGATGAGTTTAGGACCGGGGGCGGGGGAAATGAATTTCTGCACTTGTTCAGTTCCCGCCCATTTTCGCACATGCTCATCCGCTCATAATTAAGGGTAAACTTGTTAAGCTTCGTTGGAAGTAATATTTTAACAGACACTATTGTATTAATATTCATAACCTCAAGTAAAAATTTTGGATGATTTCAATTTCTATAATATACAATAAAATATGTACAAATATAATAAATATATAAAAATAAATAACATATACAAACAATAATGTGATTTGCTAGATACAATAATAATAATATGATGAAAAATAAATTATAGAGTATTTGCAAGCACTCTATAGTTATAGAGTACTAGTAATTGCCCGTGTCCTCAGGGCACTGGTGTCAAAACATACACCAGCCTAAAAAAAAAAAAAAAAAAAGTGCCACGTGGACCAATCGGCGTCCACGGACCGAAAATTAGGTGGCGGTCCAGCTGGACAA
>JAOWBN010039370.1:0-10021 GCA_028565015.1 Pinguicula moranensis
ACGGTTTGCTAGTAGCTTCTCAAGTATCTTATATGCACATCCAACTAACGATATAGGTCGAAAATGCTCTATCCTCTCCGAGCTGCCTATTTTTGGTGTTAATACAATATGCGGAAAGTTAATTCCTTTGATCAATTTACTGTTTTCATGGAATTGTTGTATAAAGTCTGTGAATTCCTTCTTCATTATCTCCCAGTGACACTTTATGAAATAAAAATTTATTCCATCAGGGCCTGGACTCTTATTTGATGCACATGACCATACAGTATTGCGGATCTCTTCTTCTGTGAAGGGTCTTACCAAGTTTTCGTTATCCTCTGCATTTAGCCTATTTGGAGCCATAACAACTAGGTAGATCCTATCATGGTAATCTGTGGAGTAATATTTCCTTAAATGCTCTTGGATTCCTACTTCTACGACACTAACCTCATCCGACCAGTGGCCATTTATATTCAGACCTCTTAATTCATTTCTTTGTCTATTTCTTTTAATTCTAGCATGATAATATTTAGTATTACCTTCTCCTTCTTTGAGCCATGTTACTCTAGATTTCTGGTATAAAATTATATCCTGTCTTTAGAGTAATATTTGTAGTTCATTTTTGTCCTCATTATTTTGCTCTACTCTATATCTGTTAAATTTTGCCTTTCTTCCTTTTCCTCCCATTCGGCAATGACTTGTTATTTTGCTTCTATACTTTGCCCCACATGACCAAAGACTTCTTTATTCCATCATCTTAGTGTCTTCATCAAATCCTTGAGCCTTACTTTCAGGATGTATAAGCTTCTCCCTTCATTGACCTCATTGTCCCAAGCTTCTTTGACCACTTGTTCAAACTCTTTATGCTCGTTCCAACAATTCAGAGTTCTAAACGGGGTGAATCCCCAATCTATTGTCTCTTGCTTAAGCATTACTGTCTATAATCTGAAGTTTGTTTTTGCAGTGCCATTTGATGCAGATTTGGCCACTCAAGTATTCACTATGGGGAGAGAAGGAATCTATCTAGTCGACTAACTGAAGTATATCTTTCATTTGTCCTTGTGAAAACGCCTTCTTTGGAGTGGGCTATCAACGAGCTCCGTTTGCCGTACAAAGAGAATAAATTCTTTCATTTTACTTGTAGGCCTACTGAGTAAAGGTTTTCTTTCATCCACATTTTGAACTGCATTGAAATCCCTACATAAACACCACAGTCCTTCTGGATCTTGGCGTAGCTTGACAAGGATTTCTGACCATAACTGTTTCTTTGGTTGTATTTCACATGGAGAATAAATGTTAATTATCGTAACTTTCTTTTTCTTTGTTCCCCATTCACCAGTCAATGCCAGCATGCCAGGGGCCTCCCAACTGTTTTCAATTTCAAATATGCCCGGGTCCCATATACAAAGTAGTCCTCCAGAGTTTCCAGCCGCATGCTTAACTCGCCAGTCAAACCTATTTGCTGGCCAAATTTCACTGCAATCAAATGAGGAGAGCGTATCCGGTTTTGTTTCTTGAGTACATATCATTTGGATTTTTTCTTTCCAAATCATTTTCTTTATATCCCTTCTCTTCCTCCGGTCCCCCAATCCCCTTACGTTATAGGTTGTAATGATCATGAGGATTCCTTCAGTTCCATGTCCGCCTCATCTTGGGCTTGTTGTCTTATTGCAATGATGTTCTTCTGATCTCAGGTTTCAAGTTGGCCAACAATGGACACTAGTTCCTCTAATGGGGTACTAGAATGCATGTCTAAATCATGCCCTAATTCTACTATTTTTTTGGCCTCCATTTGCGATTTTAACCATGCGTCATATTTTAAATTTAAACACGCAATTTTTTTTAATAAATTCAAATTTAAAGACTGCTTAGCTGTTTTGGCGACACGCTTTTGCTCTCACCGTGTCTTCTCCTCCTTTTCCGGGGTGCTAGCCATATCCCAATAGTAATCGACGGTCGTCTTAAATTGCATTCGTTGATGTTCGGCATTTTCTTTTACCGTCATTTTTTTTCCTTTCACTTTCACTTTCTTTGAGATCCTGTTTACATATGGCAAAGAAATATTGTTAGCATTAATAATATATTGAGTATCTTGAATTTTCACCTGGTCGGGCTCCGATAACTGCAGCCCAACTTCTTCTATTTCTGGCCCATTTCCAGTTTGTAAAGTCTGCCCCTTTACAGAGTTTTTCGGTGGCCGAGCAGGCTTCAAGAGCCCAGATTCATGAAGACACCCAGCTAGTGTAGGAGTTGTCTTCCTAATGTTGCGTTGTCGGCCCACATTGTTAAATAGAAGGCCCGGTATGCAATAGAAATCATCCACTTAGGCTGATTTTCGTACATGGCCCAAATCAAGAGAAAACCTTCTCACGCGCTTTTCATTTCTTCTTGTCTCGATACGTACAACCGCTTCATCAAGATTTACTACGCCGGAAGACCCGCTGGCCGTTTGCTGTACCTCGAGACTAGCTCCTGTCGCAGTTCTTGTCCCCCCCAACGGTCGATTGAATGTAGCCGATAACTTAAATAATCCACTTTATTCACAAACATAGGAGATGCATAATTTAAAATATGCCGATAACTTAATACCATCTCAAAAATTAAATAAGATGAATGAGTCGCATTTCTATTATTTAAGTTGATTTGCGTTATTTTACCATTTTTTGTTGATAAATTAACCACCCACCCACTCTTTTTCACTCTTGTCATAGAGAATATTGTTGTACTAAGTTATGAAACATGATACCTTTTAGTTATTATTAAATGAGTTACTACGACCTTTGTATAATTATAAGGATAATGTCGCGTTCATCAGACCCCCATACCCCAACTTAGTTGGAAATATACTGGATAAAGTTGCGTTTTACTACGACCTTTGTATCTCAAAGACCGATTCGAGACACTATGATCCTCATGAATGATGCGGAAACTGAAAGGAGGAGGCGTGCTTTGTTTAAAATTAATCTTTAGAAGGCCTTCGATAGTATAAATTGGCATTACCTTTGGACTATTATGAAAGCTATGGGTTTTTATGAGAAATGGATAGAGGATTGTGTGA
Source organism: Pinguicula moranensis (assembly GCA_028565015.1). NCBI lineage: Eukaryota > Viridiplantae > Streptophyta > Magnoliopsida > Lamiales > Lentibulariaceae > Pinguicula > Pinguicula moranensis. The sequence goes on from JAOWBN010039370.1 coordinate 3,038, forward strand.
TATCAGCTCATCGGGCAATTATGGTAAATGGACGTTCATGTGGTGAATTTAAAATGGGAAGAGGTCTATGACAGGGAGACTATCTCCTCTGCTCTTCACGATAGCAGCTGAAGGTTTTAATGAGCTCATCACTAAGGCAGTGAGTCTTGGACACTTGCAATGCAAGGATACACGATGGGTGAAGATGAGTTGAGAATCACGCTGCTATTTGGGAACGGGTCATCACAGGACTTGGTCACAAAGAGTTTTGAGGATATTTAAGATTTTTTCGGGGCTACGGGTTAACTTTATGAAAAGTAACCTGTATGGATTCAACATAGCAGCTTCGGAAATGCAGAGTTATGAGAATACTCTCAACTGTAAAATCAGAACGTTTAAGGATTCCTCTTGGCGCCAATCCCAGGAAAGCGTCGACGATATCGTTGATGCAAAAATGATTGTCCGGTTAGGATAAAAAATATGTATCATTGGGGGCGAATAGTTACTTCTAATGAAGGCCGTCCTCTCAAGCCTCCCACTCTATTATCGTTCTATATTCTAAGCTCCTAGGAGTGTGGTGAAGAAAATGAGTTCCTAATCCTTGCAAAGTAACTTTCTGTGGGGTGAAAAGGTTCAAGGTTCCAAAGAAAATTGCTTGGATCAAGTGGTGAGAGATGGGAGTGAACACCACAAGCTTCTGGCATGGCCCATGGCTGGATTCCTCATGCCTGGCTATACAATACTGCTGAAGATAAGATGGCTACAGTCGGTGAAAAAAGGACAATTTAATGGTCGGCATTGGTCCTGGAATTGGAACATGAGCCGTGGTCAAGATGATTCGGAGAGAGAAGAATTAGAGGAATTACTAATGTTGTTGAATCAGTCTCCGCTGCCTGCACCAGGTCAAAATAGTTGGATCTGCACCCTCGCAGGAAGAAGAGACTAATACAGCACCAATATTGCATATACGAAACTGATGCAGGATGAGTGGTGTGAGTCGGAAGTGAAATCCAGTCAGTCCTCCCTGCTAAAATCTGTGCATTCTCTTGGAAGCTGCTGCAAAACAAAATGCCGACGAAGGATTATTTGGTAAGTACAGGTGTTTCTATTGATCAAACAAACCGTCTGTCTGTTTCGTGGAGAAGAGCCAGAAACGGTCGACCATATCAACTGCAAACTGGCGGCTGAAACATGGAATCAATGTTATTCATGGTTGGGGATCTCTTCACCCTCTCACAATCAGATTCTTCAACACTTCAAACAGCACATGGGTTTAAGAATTTTTAGGGATCTCTTTAACCTCTCACGATCAGATTCTTCAACACTTCAAACAGCACATGGGTTTAAGAATTAAACCATGGAGCCCGAAAGTGTGGAAGCAATTTGGCGGGTAATATGTGTTTTCACTGTAGTAATTGAAGTTTGTATTGATGTTTGTAGGGACACTTTGATACAACTTTCTTTCTTATCATTTATGGTTTAATTGCACCCTATTTATACAAGTTGGACTCAATCTCTTGGTAGGAAACATGCATAATTGTTAAAGACAGATCCCTGATATTCAGGGATACTTTTGACTCAATCATGCACGTTTTCCACCTACCAGCTAACACTCATTCTCAAGTTGAATTGGAGGGTCTTCAATTTCTAACTTGCACAATGTATTTGAAAAGACTATTCTTATAACTGCTTTAGTCAAGATGTCTGCTAACTGGTCTTCTGATAACATGAATGGAATACTGATGATTTTTTCCTCCAGCTTTTCTTTAATAAAATGACGATCAATTTCTATGTGTTTTGTTCTGTCGTGCTAGACCGGATTTTCGGCAATACTAATAGCAGCTTTATTGTCACACCTTAATAAGCATGGGTCTTTTACAGGATATCCAATGTCTGCCATTAATTTTCTCAACCACAGTAGTTCAGTGAGTCCTCTTGCAACTCTCCTAAATTCAGCCTCAACATTGGATAGTGCAACCACTTTTTGTTTCTTACTTTTTCATGTCACGAGATTTTCTCCAGCCAGGGTGAAATATCCAGTGGTTGACTTCCTGTCCACTGGATTTATTGCCCAGCCAACATCTGTATATCCTTCGATTCTTAAGTGACCATTTCTACGAAAGTAGATTCCTTTTCTGGTGATCCCTTCAGATATCCTAGTATTCGCAGAGCTGCTTCCATATGGTTCTCCTGAGGCCGGTGCATAAACTGACTGACTATTCCCACTGCATACGCGATATCAGGTCGTGTATGTGCTAAATAGATTAGCTTGCCAACTAGGTGCTGATATCTCGTTTGATCAGCAAGTGGTGCTCCTTCAATAATTTACAACTTTTGATTTATTATAGCTGGGGTAGCTGGTTTGCAGTCAATCAAGCCAGTCTCTGCTAGGAGATCCAAGATATATTTCTTTTGAGATATGAAGATCCCGTGTTTTGATCGTCGAACTTCAATTCCCAAGAAATATCTTAGATGTCCAAGATCCTTCATTTCAAATTCTTTGAACGGACTCGTTCGAAGATCACATATTTCAGTCGCATCGTTTCCTGTGATTATCATGTCATCCACATATATAATTAAACATGTAACTAGCTCCCCTTTCCGCTTGATGAAAAGTGTGTGATCTGAGTTACCCTGTTGGTACCCATTCCGCTTCATGGTACTAGTAAAACGTCTAAACCAGGCCCTTGATGATTGTTTTAAGCCATAGAGTTCCTTTTTCAGACGGCATACTTGACCTTTGTTAAACTGACTTGAGAATCCTGGGGGAGGTTCCATATATACTTCTTCATATAGGTCTCCATGCAAAAAGCATTTTTTACATCAAACTAGTGGAGTGGCCAGTCGAAGTTTGCACCCACTAATAATAATACTCTAACGGTATCAAGTTTTGCAACCGGGGAAAATGTTTCTAAATAATCGATTATGTTGGTCTGTGTATAACCCTTTGCCACTAATCTTGCCTTGTATCGTTCGATCGTACCATCGGAGCTGTGTTTGATTGTAAAAATCCATCTACAACCAACTGCTCGCGTTCCGGTGGGTAGATCACATTTGTCCCACGTGCTATTTTCAATTAATGCATCCATCTCAGTTTTCATTGCTTGTCTCCACTCCACTTGGTTTTCTGCTTTTTGTGGTATTTTTGGTAACTGTACAGAATATACTGCTTATCTATATGCTTGTGCCACATTGTCTTGTTTCCTTCCCTTGACCCAGTTAGCCATAGGGTATTTTGAGCGACGAGGTTCATGTGTCAGGTTCATACCTCTTTGCTGGAATTCCTCTTGTACTTCTGTGAGGTAGCATATATTTCTGAGTTGTGGTAAATTCACTTGAGTTCCTATCCTGATCAGCAGAAGTGGAAGATATTACAGCACTATGATTTAATATGCATTCAGAGACACATACCTCAGGGATATCAGATGGAGAGGATGACATTGGAGCAGGGGTACTGTGCGAGTTTGAGGGCCTGGAGTTGCCAGTGTGATCTTGACTTTGCTGTACTGGGGTATTGCTCACAGTAGGTATACTAATAATCAGCCAGTCAAGCAAATTGGTTACCCTGCTAGTAGACTCCTCATGACCGATGGATTGGGTGGCGTAATAGTATTCGGTCTCAAGAAAATCACAATCCAAAGTTGTATAAAAGCAATGCCAAATCGGGTCATAGCATCGATATCCTTTCTGATTTACTCCATAACCAACAAAGATGCACTTCACAACACACAGATCAAGTTTGTTACAATCATCTTTAGGAATATGGACGAACACAAAACACCCAAAGACCCATGGATGGAGTGTGAGGTTGGAAGGGAGTGAAAAGATGTTGGATAGTGTTTGCATAGGAGTTTTCATCTCAAGGATTTTTTATGGTAGACGGTTCGCAAGGTAGCCAGCGGTGGCAACTGCTTCGGGTCAATAGTATCGCACAACGTTTGATTCAATCATCAGAGCTCGTGTAATTTCAAGCAATATCCAATTCTTTAGTTCTGCGACCCCATTCTACTGAGGAGTATGCGGGCAAGTGGTCTGGTGAATTATGCCATGTGCTCGGAGAAACTCTTGAAGAGTGTGACTAATATATTCTCCTCCGTTATCTGAGCGCAAGATTTTGACAGGAGCCTGAAACTGATTTTGAGCCATAGTGAAGAAATTCATAAATTTTGTTGTGACTTCTGACTTATGTTTTAAAAATTTGATCCACGTCATTCTAGTGTAATCATCAATAAATAAGACAAAGTATTTGATACCAAATGATCTAGAGTTCGGGGATGGTCCCCACACATTAGAATGTATCAACTCAAAAGGTCTAGCAGCCCGAGTATTATTTAGATGATAACTGTGACGGTGGCTTTTGGGCAGCACACATGTTTCACAACTAATTTTATTGAAAGCTGTAGCAAACTAAGGAAAAAAAAGTTTGAGATAACCGATAGAGGGATAACGCAGACGACAATACCACACTTGTCTAGCACTCGTCCCATGTGCCAACATACTTGTTCCTGAGCTCAAAACTTCATCCACATAGTACAGCCCATGTCGCTCAGTACCATGCCCAATGGTCTCCCCCGTTCTGATATTGAAGAAGACAAAAAGTGGGATACATCATTGCACAGCAATTGAGTTCCTTGTAGTGTACAATAGTTTGCAAGATAGTGCGGGCACATATAAGCAATTAGGTAATGTAAGCTTGGGTGTGATCTTAATGGAGCCAGCGCCTTTAACAATGGCGTGACCACCATTAGCAGTTTTGATACTTGTACGTCGGGGTGTAGACGGAACACAAATATCTGCTGATCATTTGTCATTGTATCAGTAGCACTGCAGTCGAAGACCCATGGTTGTGTGGTAGGCCCCAAATTTGTTTCTTGTGCGATATATGCAGAGGGATAATTTTTTGATTTTTTTTTTAACTGTGGGGCAAATTGGGTAAATAGAAGATTTGTGGGGTCTTTCTGCAAAATAAGGAAACTGCAGGGATGACTGTGCAGTTTTCAGCAAATTATGGGCTGGAATTGTAATTTTTGGAAAATGCCGAGGCTGTTCTGTGATTATTGAAGATCCCAGGGGCGACGAAGGCAATTTCGAAAAAGCCACGGACGGGCGTGCAATTTCTGAAGTTCGCGGGGGTCCTTTTTGCAATATCCAAAACTTTGAGGATTGGATCTGAAATTGAGGGAAAATAGGAACAAAATTGTGATTTCGCGCATAAGGTTTTCTTCTTACCTTCAATCGATGAACTCGTCGTCTCTTCTGCTCATGAAACTGCAACAGCTCCAAATCCCGTGAGACAGCTACTCACGGCGGCGCTGGTGTCGCTGCTGATGGCAGTCACCCCTGAGCCTCCTTGTTTTCCCCTTCTCTTCCCATCATTCCAGTTATCGTGTATGGTCGGATCTTTGACAATCTTCACACCACATTTTCGATTTATCTCATTTCTCTAGATACCCAATCCTTTTGTAGCATTCGTTGCGGTTATGCCCAATTTCCTGGCAGTCCTCGTACCAAAGGCGAGATTTGTCTGGAATCTCGCCAGTGCTAGGTGCTACCGGTCGGGTTGGGTACAGAAATTATGTGGGACGTCTCTGTACAACTAGCCCGGAGCCAATACCCGATGATGTGTCGGCTTCGCCATCTCGTTGCGACTAAAAAATTCCTAGGCAGGACGCTTCTCTTCGGATGGCGGCAGACGCCGTTTCAACTAAGGGTAGAGGCACTGTTTTGAGCAAATCCCGTCTAGTCGCGTCGTACTCCTCATTTATGGATGAAAGAAACTGAAATAATTTCATTTCTTTGCTCAAGCGGTGAAACGTGGCGACATCGTTCGCTGATTCCATAGGGTTTGGTTGGTGCCGCTCAATTTCTCTCCATAACTGTTGGAGATTACTAAATAGCTGCTCAAGAGTCCTTGTTCCTTGCTTTTTCTGGTTAGATCTAACCATTAAATCGTATAATTGCAGGCTATCGTCGGTGCTTCCATAGACGATCGCGAGAATTTTCCATAGATCACGGGCCATTGGACACTCTACATATTGATTGACTAGGTTTGGTTCAATTGAATCCAGCAGCCATGAACAAACCGTGAGATCGGCTTGTTCCCATCGTGAGTATGCTGATTTGTGCTTGGCTGGTGGTCGGGGGAACTAGTCAGATGGCTCAGGCGACCCCGTCCACCGATCACGACTCGCATCTGATGGCTCCAAAGTGGGTAATTGTCTTCATTTAATTTAATGTTGATTGAAATAGGGGTCAGATGGATTCAATTGAGTGAGCAACTTCGAAAAATGTTCTGAAAGAATCTGTTAGGTTGGCTCTCCCTGCGCTGCCGAGGTTGTTCCAACCTCTATGGTAGCCAGATTGTTGTTGCCTTCGTTTGCGATGCCCGGTGGATCCGCCATCTCTGGTAGATGATGAGATAATCGCCGAATCAGAGGATCGATATTTGCTCTGATACCATGTTTTCACTATAGAAATTGAGATTTGTATTGATGTTTGTAGGGACTCTTTGATACAAATTTCTTTCTTGTCATTCTTGGTTTAAATGCATCCTATTTATACAAGTTGGAAACGTGCATAATTGTCAAAGACAGATCCCTAATTTTCAGGGATACTTTTGACTATAGAAATTTGCATGTTTTCCACCTACCAGCTAACAGGGCGTACGGGAGTGACGACGAACATGTCCCCAAGATAAATAGAATATTCTATTGAATCTTGTCTATTTTCTTTTTCCTTGAATCTAGACGACGACGGTTTGACATTGTCTATTTCTGTCTTGTTCGGGAAGATGGATTCAGGTGGTCCAACGGTGTCGTTTTAGCATTTCTGGAGAAATTTGGATGGCCGGAGGACTTGGAGCTGGATTGTTCATAAACAAAAGGAACCGGAAGAGAAATCAATTCAAATACACTTTGGTTGGAATACGTCTCATAATTTATGACAATAACGAAGTAATGAACGTTCGTGTCGTTCATCTCGTAAAATCCGATGTACCATCGGATT
>JAOWBN010039381.1:0-10020 GCA_028565015.1 Pinguicula moranensis
GTGGTCTCCATATAAGATACCAAGTTGTGACCCAATATCCATCATTCTATCAATTTCCTTATTTGGCAGTGGGCTCAGCTTATATAGATGCTCAGGAGGTGGTGGTAGGGGAGGACTGACCGAGGAGTTAGCTCCAAGTTTTGCTATCCATTCACCCAATGTGGCTAGATCCTTAACCCTATCAGGATCCATATCCTTTTTGATTTGGCTTCGAGTTCTTATCCGGCCTCTGCATATAAATGATCTAGCAACCCTAGAGGTTTTTTTCTTTGAAGCAAATAAAGCTCCGGCAGAATTATGGTATAACGGCGGGAACATGTCCATGGAAATTTCGTTCCTCATATCATCAGCTGTATGGGGAGATCTAGCAGCATGGACGGTTCTCAATAGAGTAGGGGATGTCAGATTTAACTGATTAGGGACAGTTAAGCCTGATGTCAGTGGTTGAGTTCCCAGTGTTTCCTTATCCTCTTCCGTATCTTTTGTCACATTCATATGTACATAGTTTGGCACCGGAACCGCATCCGCTATATTAGATAGTAACCTGTCCTCATCCTGTGCATGATTAGGAGAAGGGGGCCACCATTGTAACTTTGGGGGAATCCAAGACTGAGATCCTTTTGACATATCCTGAGAGTCAGGATTAGGTACTGGCTGCTCCTGTACCACCGAGGTCGAGATACTCAGTCTACTATTATCCTTTTCACCCAAGGAACACAACTCATCAGAGATATCATTAGAGGACCGAGCAGAATCTGATGAATCATCATATAAATCATCATACGGCAGAAGATCTTTGACATATTCAATTATTCTCAGTGAAGTAACTGAATCGTTGATCTTCACTTGTAAAAGTGGGTTGATTGTGATGTCCATCGGAATCTGAAAAGTAATACTTGCGGCTTCCAGATCCAATTTGGCCAGGGTAGATTCCTCAATGCTAATAAAGGTACCAAGCTTATTACCAATTGCCATCAGATTGTTTTGAGACCAGGCGGTAAGAGAGAGGCCATAAATGCGCAGCCTACATAGCCTAGAACAATTCCGGAACTGTGAGGACCATGGAGACACTCCACTGATCCAGTTGGCCAACCATTCGCTGTCATTGCCAACCCAGTTGCATAGATCCAGAGGCTCTTCTTCCCACAGTAAGACCTTGCCCGGACCAATTGGACTGACAACAATGTTCAAATATCCAGCGGATTTAAGCGCTTTCTGTAATGCACGACACCCATTTGGAAGATTGAGGCTGGTCGCAAAACTACTACTTAGCCAAGAAGCAGGTTCACCAGAAAGTAGCGTGCAAGGTTCATTAGATGGGACCAGAATATTTGGGATCGCAGACCCTGAAATGTCAGCCTTAGGAGCCGTCGGTGTCTTTCGTGGAGCTATAGTTTTGTCGCCTCCAAATACCTTCCTCAGAAATATGGCGAGATTTGCTTGGAGGCGATACGATCCTAACCAAGTATTATTCAGTCTAAACAGCAACAGATCCATATCTTCGACCTCCATAAATTCCGCGAAACCAAATTGGTATCCACGGTTGCTAAGTTTTCTTGCAATAGTCAGATTCGAAATATTTCCTTGGCGCTTCAAAGCGCTGAATAGCCTATCACGATCGCATCCTTTCGGAAAGTTTGTTAAGAAGACACTTCTTGATACCTTCTGTCGTCCGGGCTCCATCACTCTGGTTAAGCTTAGTGGTGGCCCCAATCTGTTGAACACCGATCGACCATTCTTAGCTTGTATAGAAGCAAGTTGATTCCCATATCTTTGAGAGGCTACAACCGGAGCCTTTCCTGCTTTGATTTCTGCCCGCTTCATCAGCTTGAGCTGATGTGAAGGGATAGTCCAGTTGGACATTTCTGGAGGAGAGAAAGATGAAAAACAGGGCAAGACTAAAAGGACACGACACTCCCCAGGTGCGAGTTGCAGCCCCAGGGAGAAGAGGGGAAAAACCGGTAGAGAAAACCAGTTAGCAACCAGCCGATGAAGCGCTGGAGAGTTATGTGAGCAGAAGCGGGAAAACCTGCTGGCTGGAAGACGCCATGTACGGAGAGGAAAAACTACTGTAGCAGTTTGAAATTCTAATAAATCCAAATTTTTTAATGATATGTTTCTATAAGTTATATAAGTTTTTAATTTTTATAAATTTTATAAGTTTATAACTTTATAAATTATAAGTTAAAAAAAAGTTTTATAAGTTAATAAAGTTGACAAGTTAAATAAGTTTTTAACTTTTATAAATTTTATAAGTTTATAATTTTATAAGTTATATATGTTTTTATAAGTTTATAAGTTACATAAGTTTTTAACTTTTATAAATTTATAAGTTATATAAGTTTTTAGCTTTTATAAATTTTACAAATTTATAACTTTATAAATTATAAGATATGTGTTTTATAAGTTTATAAGTTATATTATAAAAACTAAAAACTAAAATCTAAAGCCAAAAAAATGTGAAAAAAAATCTCTAACCACCGGATTATTAAAAAATTAAAATTAAAATTTAAAATTGAATCCGGCAGTTGGGAGGTGAAGTCCGGGGATTATATGAAAAAATGCAAAAGCTAAAATTTAAACTTGCCATTCCCGCCCGACGCCGGATTCTGACGATCCGCCGGTCAAAAAGTAATGACTATTTTTTTCAATTTTTTTGTTATATTTTGTTCTATACAAATATCTACTCATCTCTTCATTTCAATCATACAAATTTTTTTACTCTCTCTCAACTCTCAAGTCTCATTTACTATTAACACTTCGAAGTCCGATTCTCGATTTCTTACTACTAACGATTTTATTTAGCAATTGTTTTATTTATTTATTTACTCTATCGAGATAATGTCAAAAAAAATCTCATATTCCTTATTCTTCATCATTACCTCCTCTCACGTCCTCCCACCCCGATTTTAAAATGACCTTTCACGAATTTTTTAACGAAAATATTGATTTTACTATTTTGAAAGAGTTGGAGTCGCAATTTATGGAAGGAAGAGGTTTGTTACCTGATGAAGGTTATGTCCGCTCTAGTTGAGCTGGGAACCTTCCACCTCAACTGACATCACCAATCTCTCAACCTCAAACTCAACGTGCCATGCATAATAATATGACGAGCAAATCTCGAATATGGTTGGAATTTTATAATAAGGTTTCAGTTCCGAAAAAAGGCCCGACCACTATTATGCACAATGTCGATTTTACAAGGTTTGTAATAGTAAATTTTTTAAAATTCTTTAATTTTTTTTTATGGAATATTAGTATAAAATTTTATTTTATTGAATATTAGTTTAAATATTTTATTTTAGAAAGTAAAAGAAGTTTCGTAACAACCGTGTTCGTGAGAGACTGTATAGGGATAGAATTTAAGTGAGACCATTCTCCACTAGATATTTGGGTCATCACGTGGGATAACAAGTATTATCTAGGAAGCCGGTATTTAAGTAAGACCATTGTGACTTCCCCGGCTACCTGGATGCTTGCTGAATCGGTTCAAACTTCTTAGGGCTTATGCTATTTTTTTAGTTAAGAATTAGTTTAGCTTAATTTTTTTTTTGGAATTTAAAGGTGGAGCTTATGGATCGCTAAAGAATCATATAAAAACGACACTTCCGGTAGAATATGGAATAGACCCTACTCAAACCCAACTTTCGAGTAGTTGGGGTTCAACTGGAATTGGATTTGAAGGTGTAGGTGGAGGTACACGTCCTCTTCTAGTTTATTTTTGTTTCGATATAATAAAAATAGAAATAGAGATGATTTAGTTGTCTTAATTTGTACTGAGGGTCTTCCTTTTAGCTTTCCCGAATATCACTACTTTGAATATTATGTGCAAACATTCTTAAATCCCGCATTTAGGGAATCATAAATCACATACTACTGATATTAAAAAAAAAGTTTTTTTTAAAAGAAAGTAAAAATTAAGTCAACTTTTTTCGACTTTAGGGAATCAAAAAGTCTCTATATGTAGTGATATATATTCCGATCATTGGCAAAAACATGTTTATATGTGAGTAACTCTTCTTTGGGTAGATAGTGAATAGAAAATACATAAAAGAATATTAGCATATAGGATGTTTGATGAAACACATAATGCAACTAATATAAGTTCTATGATAATAGGTATATTAGAAGAATATAAATTACAATAATAAATATATAGTGTTTCTTTTGATGATGCATGTATATTTGAATTAAAAGAATTGTGTGATTCTTCGTTTGGTGGTCATTTATTTCATATTAGATGTATTTGTCATATTATTAATTTATGTGTACAAGATGCTTTAAGATGTATTAATTTAAGTGTCAATCTAATTAAAATGGCTATAAACGTTTTAGCAAATAGACCAAAAATAATGAAATAATGGTTTAAATTTTGTCATGAAAATGGTATTAGGCCCATTCAATTTAGCGTAAATATAGTGACTCGTTGGAACTCAACTTACCATATGCTTAATCAAACAATTCCTTATAAAGAGTTAACGTATAGATTTTTTAATACATTCCACAATCATATATCTTTATATCTGATAAATTGGAAAGATACTGAAAAACTTTTAGTATTATTAAAATATTTTAATGATTTTGCCAAAGAAATATTTCCATTTGTGTTGATATAGGAGAAATGATACATAATTATGAAAAGGAAACTAGCTTACAAAATGCCTTAGAAGCTATTAGAGAAAAATGGTGTAAATATCTTCTAAATATACCACAACTTAATCTAGTTGCAGCCGTCTTAGACCCAAGAATTAAATTAGAAGTTTTAACAACATATTTAGAAGATTATTACGGTAGATTTAAAGACGAGTATGATAAACCAATTAAAGATTATAAAAAAATAATTACAAGTGTAACTAATTTATTAAATGAATTATATTTAGAATATCAAGTACGCTTATGTATTATGACTCAGTCTTCTAGAATATCTTTTTCTGGTGGAAGTAATTCTAGTGGAACCTCAAGGTTGGGGAATCTAAGGAACCGACTATCCGGTAAATATACCTGACCTTAGTCAAGTTTCACACTTGTGGAACTTGACCATTATTTATCCACTATTTTTGAGATTGCATAGATAGGTGTAGAAAAGGATGAGAATATGTTTGATATTCTTAGTTGGTGGAGGAGCAAATCACGAGATTTTTCAATATTATCGGGTATGGCAAAAGAGGTTCTAGCATGCCCAGTTTCAATCGTCACCGCAAAACAAGCATTTAGCTTTGGAGGGTACCTGTTAAACAACCACCGTTCAAACTTAAGCCCTTGGAATATCAAATGTGCTTGCAAAATTGGATAGCAGAAGATCATAAAGATTAAAAAAACATCTGCCCGTTGAAGACGATTCACTAGAACTAATGAAGGTATGTGATCAACAAACACATCAAGCCCAACCGATCTTGAGTGATCAAACAGGTAATAAAGGTAAGAAATTTGAGAACTACGTGGGTTTTGATTCATTTATGTAAGTATTTATACATAAATGATATGTAGGCAATTTAATTATAAATGTTCATTCATTTATCGTTAAATTAAAACCTTTCCCTCCTTTTTTTTAATTATATTAAAAATAAAAATAAAAATTAGATTATAAATATAAATATTTATATTATATGTTTATAACTTTATATTATTATTTTATTATATTATATATTTGTAATTTATAATTTTTATTCTATTTTTTTATATAAATATTCTATTTATATTAAATATTAATAATATATAAAAATAAAAATTACAAATGTAAGTAAATTGCAACTTATAATAATATATTTTCATTTTTATAGATTTATATTACAAATATATACTAACTAAAATTTTTAAAAGAAAATTAGAGTAATAACCAAAAAAACTTAAAAAAAGTCGGTTACACAGGATGTTACAACCGTATTATCAACCGTGCCGGAACTGTCATGAAATCGTCCAAAATCGTGAGATCATAAATCAACAATCGAAATCAAAGAAAACCGTGAATCGAACCGGCATCCGGCGGTTTAAATTTAGGTTTTCATTTTTCAAAACCGGCAATCGAAAAAAATCGACGGTTTGGCGATCGACAACCAAACCGTCCATCTCTCAGTAATCCCAACAGCCGAGTCAACCAAAACATATGAGCTTATCCAATACCACAAAGTGGCCTCGATCCACTCCACCAATTTATCTCGAGGTGGTTCCTCATTTCAAAATCTGATGCTATTCCGAACTTTCGATATGTGCCAAACTACGTGCAACCACAACTTCTTGAACAAACAATTCCAATTCAGAGGGGTTTTTCGAAGTGACATGTGTTGATTTGCTGGGAACGTCTATCCTCTGGATGGCTAAAGTTTAACATTAATGATTCCGCCTCAGTTATCTCCAGCGATTGTGGAGGTATTCTCCGTGATTATTAGAGATATTGTTTATTAGCTTTCAGCCTTTATGGCTGAAATATTGACTTTTTTTACATAGTTTCATTCTTTGCTATATTTTTTGTCTGGATTGCGTTATCTTTGAATCAAACTCTTTGTTTCTGATAATCTGATTCAATAAGGTCATGCCTCCATGGCAGTACATCTTATCCTTATCAATCTACTTCTCCCTGCAAGTTCGACATGTGTATCGTGAAATCAATTTTTGTGCAGATTGCTTTGATTATCTTGGTGCAGGTGGTCACTTCTCTTTTTATGATGTTGTTTAGCATCTCCCTCTTTCTGTCTCGATGGAGGTATATGTTGATCAAACTCAGTTACCCTACATTCGCCTCTTATCAGGTGCATTGATCTAGGATTTATATTTTACTTTGCTCAGTTTTCTTTTATTTGATTTCTTTAATTTTGTAAGATATTTTGATATTTTCTTAATAGAGTTTTTCTTTTAGTAAAAAAAGAAAGTATTGTATTCCATGCATTATTTTTTAATAATTATTATCTAAACGTTGAATATTAGCGATCAAACAGTTTGCAATATTTATTTCTGTTACTAGGCAGCGTTTTTTGTTGGATGGATTAAAATAATCTACCATAATCGAATATCTGCACATTAATCCAATGTTGGCCATTTGTATAATTTTTCCCATAAAAGAAATCCCCCCTCCCCCCAATAGTCAACACACGCCATTTTAAAATCCTGCGGAAACAGATAGGGTGCACGTGCCGCGTGCGATCTGGGATCCGTCCCTATCCACCCAAACTCATCCCATCCCACTCATTTCCCCTGCTTTGTTTGACAGACGGGTGTCCCGTGTCCGTACGACAAAATGAGTTGCCAAGACGAGGGGATCTGATTCGTCAGTTGCTCCGAGGTCGAGCATCTCGTCGGTACAACGTACGAACTTACCAAAGTCTTGTCCACTCACGCGCCGATGCTTTTTTTTCCTGGCACTTGCACTTGCACTTGCACTTCCCACTCATCTTTTGCAAACTACATCGTACCTAGTTTCTGCATATGCATATAAAAAATCGACACGTCAAAAAAGTCTAGTGTTAAAAAAATAAACGGTGTCAGTCAGTGGAGAGGCTATCACTTCACACTGGCCACTGGGGAGTCAAGTTATTGAAGTCACGCGAGATGCATGAATTGGATTGATTTACTTATTCAATTTTAGTAATTGATATAGAATAATGTATTTTAATGTATAAATTGCACAAATGATATAGCGCACGAAAGAAACAAGTGCACGAACGCACGAACGCTGTAAAATGATCAAAATACCCTCGTGTTAAACACTGACACAGAATTCAATATGAGAGTATTTTGATCATTTGGCAGTTTTCGTGATTTTCACGCGTTGATTCGTGCGTTTCGTGCGCTTATTTTTTCGTGCGCTATATCATTCCTGATAAAATTGAGCTTGTGTTTGCATAGTTTATGCTTTTTAATAACGTGTGCCGGATCAGAAAATAAAGTGAGAAGGGCCAATTTTTTTTAATTTGGACAGAGTGAGTCGTGTCAGATTTGATCCGATCGATTATATAGGTTCAAATGTTGCAGTAGAAATTGAAAGAGTCAGAATAAGTCAAATCAATTTATCAATAAGAGAGTAATCAACAAAAACATAGAGTTGAAAAATGGAACAAAAATGGGTAATGAGCCTTATTTTCTGAATTTCAGGTTTTGAAATAAAAGAATAATAAATGTTTTTTAAGTTATCATTGGGGACTTTCGTCATTGCTGTCGTTATTGCCTCTGTCTGTTTTGTCAGCATGCCTTCCACTCCAGTAGTTGTACCTAGTTAAGATAAAACAAATGATATTTTATTTTTATTTTTTTATGTAAAAGTTTAAGATTAGTCAAGTCAATCATTAAAATTGCGCATCAAATTCCAAATGCCGCAAGCACGAGAAAAGCAAATAAATCAAAACGATAGAGTAAATAATAGGGTTAAGGTATCGACAATGAAAAAGCGTTTTCCATCATACTTCAATAGATAAGAGATTTGTCTGAATTTTAAAAGGTTGGGCAAATAAAGCTAAGTTTTGTGTCGCATCGTCGGCCTACAAGTAGCCACGAACGCGACACCCATCCAACATTATTGCGATCATTTGATACAGAGACAACTACAATATTGTACTAATAGCCGGATTCCTTATGACATAAACAACGTCAAAAGTTAAAATTTGGTCGACCACCAATCCAGAAAAATATTAAAACGTCAAAAATAATTATATTAAAGAAATATAAAAATATATATATTAAAAACTATACGGAAAATATGAAAACATTAGAATTCATAAATTGTCATTAAGGTTCTATGGTGTAATGGTTAGTACCCTGTACTTTGAATCTAGCGACCTGAATTCGACTCCCGGTATAATCTCAATTTTCTTCTTTTGACTTCTAAGAAAGAATTCATAAAATGCTCAAGAGGATCGAACACATGACTTCAAAGTTAAGGAACTTCCACTCTGCCAACTAATGCAAAACAAATATAATTTGAACATTTGAAGGGGCCTAAATTGCAAAAATAAAATAATTTACATATATATGTTTTTTAAATCTGGGAAACCATGGCCCCCGATCCCCCTTGTCTCCGCCCTTGCAAGTAGAGAAGTAAGAGTTAAAGTTCAATTTTATAACAATAAAAGCGTGCTTATGCTCTGGAGAAGATAGAAGTTGGCTCGAAGATGTTACAAACAGTGCCTCATTCGTTTTGGGCTTAGATATCAAATACGACTAGTGCTAACAAAATGATTATCAGGGTATCCGTTAGGCATTGTTTTAGGTAATTTGAGAAGTACTTGTAAGTTGTACCAAAGATGCACAAACTTAAGAAAAATTCATAAATTTTACAATAATGAAGTACTACATTAATCAACAAGACATATTAAGGCCACTAAAAAGATTGTATCTCTACACTTTTACCGATTTTTCCCAACAAACACCCATCATTCCATATTATTCTCCCCACCATTTATGATAGAAATGTATAAGCTGATTTTGATTTCTTATTCTTTCTTTATTGTTTTGTCATATGGATTTGGAAGAATTATCATTGACAATTCTATTAGCTTTGTGTTAATAATGAACTAGATTAAAATGTTTATATTAAATTCCAGTGCTTCTATTAGTAGTGGCTGAAAATCAATATATCAAATGACACAATATATATTGGGTCGAAACGGAAACAACCTCTTTGTATAATTAAAAACGTAAGACTGCGTGCATTTTACGTCAACATTCCAAATTAATTATGAATATATGGGGTATGTTGTTGTATTCTTTCTTTATTGTGCTGCTCAAAATCTCCTCTAGGCTCTGCCTATCATTTGTGGTACCATTTCTTCCCTTAATTTGCCAAAACAAAACCCTAATTCCTCATCTCCTCTACATCTCTACCCCTATATATATAACTCATCTTTATGCGCATAAAGATGTGAACTTTATTGCTTCTTGAGAACTTTACTGTCTCCTTTTGTAACTACCATCCTCAAAACGAGAAAGGGTTGTTTGGGCTTTCAGCTTTTTTAAGTGCAAGAATGGTGAGGCAGAAGATTGAGATCAAGAAGATCGACAACTTAACTTCGAGACAAGTTGCGTTTTCAAAGA
>JAOWBN010039392.1:0-10020 GCA_028565015.1 Pinguicula moranensis
ACAAGTAGTGAAGGTTGCTACAATCATATATACAACATTAAAGTGTTAATACATAGGCCTAAGGTAATTGGCCTTAGAGCATAACACTAACAATGAGAGCATACACATACATTGGGGTTGATGGGAAAGTAAGGTCCTTCTTGGGCTCGGCTCGAGAGAAGTGTCCTTTATTCCCACAGTTGGAGCACTTCACACGTTTCATGTTCTTCGGTGTTCGAGCCTTTGGTTGCTTAGTGATCTTCCTGTTGGGGGTGAAATTCTGAGGTTTCTTAGCTAACTTGCCAGAACTTTTGTTCCCAGCCTTATGGTCGCGCAACATGGTAGGCATGGCACGGGTGTTCTAGTACAGGTCGATTCAAATCAATCTTGTACTGAAAATTCAGGTGCAAGGTACAAATCCTTATATCCAAAGTTTGGCCGAACGACTCCTTAAGGGCATCCCACATGGCCTTGGCCGTGGGGTGCACTTGGAATTGACCAATCAGGTCGTCGTGCATGCAGTACAAAATAGTATAGCGAGTACATCGATCCTTCTTGGCCCATTAATTACAGACAATGCTTGGTTTCTTCCATGGTGGTAGCAATGTGCTCTACTACATCTTTCTCATTCAGAAGATATTGAATCTTCATGTGCCAGATGACATAGTTCATTCCATTGAACCTATCGTTGGAAGATAACTTACTAATCATGCTAGGGGTGCCATATCTTCAAGTATATTTAAAATAAAGGATATTAGGCACAATTTTAAAATAATAATTTTTGAAAGAAATTTTTGATCATGCAACACGTTAGAAAATTTCGCTAAGCTCATAATCATCACATGCGACATAACCTGGAATTTCTAAGAAAATCTAATTTTTCACATAATGAAACAAATTCAGGGTAAAAACACAAGAGCATTTACAATCAAATGAATTAGCACATGTAATTATTCAAGTATAACAATTCAGTTTCTTTTGACACGCAATTAAAAGAAAATTTTGAATCAATCAAAAAATATAAAATAATTCAGAATACGATCCTGAACCAATTCAGTAAGTACCCAGTGTTAGTGTTATGCCCTAAGGCCAATAACCAATTGTATATATATGATTGTAGCAACCTTCACTACTTGCTTATTTATATTCTTTATTTATAGCATGTAAAAATAGTGAAGCAAAGCGTTGATAACTTAGAGTGTATCACAAAGAGTTGTAATGATGGGACCACTCTAATTAAAGTTATCAATACTAAACGTTCCTAACCATAGTATTAGTGAGATAAGGCATCACTAATACGGACATGTTAGCATGTTCTCAGCCAATTCCTTTTGAAATAAATAGTTGATCTCATTACCTATAGTGTAGTGACACTTAAGCTAGAAACATGGATGCTTGTAGTTGATAAGTACATTGGATTGACCCATATAGAGATCATCATATTGTCAGTGGTTGATACTCTAAAGAATAGTGGGTGTAAGTGATCCATAAACTTGAGATCACCATATAGATATCTTGAGTATGAATGTCACTCTTTGATTCTATTCAGAATTACACCATAAATAGATAACAATGGGTAGTCTTGGGAATGATTTGAAGTACGAAAAAATTATGAGTGATCAATAAAAAAATTGTTCCTAAATTGTTAGGATAAGATATTCCTATGGTACACTTATAAGAAGTCATGGAATCCTTTGCAAAGCACAAGTTCAATAAGAAAGAGTTTCTAATTAGAATTTAATGACTATGACTTCCAGTACAAGAAATCGTTTGTATGTTAATGAGGATGATAAGTAACCTCAATATACGAGACTACAGATATGTTATTGGTGAAAGGATATTAATTACGCAATAACTAATTTTTAAAAGGATAATCTCCTTCCATGACTATTCTCAATACTTGAGGGGAATGATATTTTGCTAGAGATCACTCATGGTTTATGAACTAGAATTAGGGATTAATGATTTCTAAGTGTTTAAATTATTAAAAGTAATTTAATTATGTGAATTTAAGGTTCATTGACAAGATCTTGAGAACCTATAGGGTCATATACATTAACACCATTCTCTTGAGGACTAATTATGAAATGACCAAAAAATTTGGGCTCGTTTCATAAAATTTGAAAGTTTAGGGACCATTTTGGAATTTTCGAATTGCTTGGGGATTTTCCGAAAAATTCTAGAAAAGTTGTTTGATCAATGACACATGTTAGACATGTATTAAGACATCGTTGAGACATTTGTCTACCTGCAAGCATGTGAGATATGCATTTAGACAAGTGTTATGGCATTTGTCATTCTTTAAAATATGTTAGACATGCATTTTGACATTTGTTTAGACATGTGTCATTCTTAAGACACTTTGGCTCTTCTATAAATACCCTAAGACTTCTATATGTGAGGGATGGTTGCATTTTATTAGACTTGGTTGAAAATTGAGAAATCCCTTTGTCCAAAAGTTGGAAAACCCGAAAGTTGTTTGGGAAAGGATTGAAAATTTGGAGAATTTTTTCATCTCATTTTATAAGGCTTGAAGTGTAGAGCTAGCACTCTTTGTATTCACATATAAAGTTATACATCTTGGTGTATTATCGTCAAGGGAAGTGATAGTGTGGACTACTCTAGAGAGTGAATACTTAAACACCTCAAAGGAAGGAAACTACTCTCAAGAATAGAAGTTTTTCAAGAGGTATGAAATTCCTTCCCCCGTTGAATTAAGTTGTGTAAATTAGCAAAGATCCATGGCTAAAAGATATATGAAATTTTTTATGCATGGTTAACACACTCTTCTGTTTACACTTCTGCATGTGTCTGCATCATGACATGTAATATAACTTTAAGAGATCTTACACCCATGTAGCTTGTAGGGTCACTAGGTCCCACTTAAAAACCAGCCTCCCAAACAACACTTGTCATTCCTCATGAGGGCCCAAATATCAGGTAGGTCATAGTAGTCGCTCTTAAATATTAGTCCTGTACAGCCGACCATGAGCATGGGTACTTTGAATTTTCTTTTAATATTCAAAATTTATGTTAATATAATTACCTAAAATAAAATTATTAACACATAGTTAATAATCATTTTCAGAAACAAAATCTGAAAGTTTATTAACTAACATAATAAACACTTAATATATTTAGAATACAGAATCAGAAACTATCCTAATTCACATGATGTGCAAAATTAACATATTCAGAAAACAAAATCTGAGAATATCATAATTCTAACAATTATCATATGCATAAATAAAAAAATTGGTTACTATAAAACATACTTATATATTCGTAAAACTTATTTACAAAATTTTAACTTATAGTTAAAATATTCAAAATAACAAAAATTTCTTAAATGAAATAATTAACACATAATTATCACCAAGATATTATTAACACGAAGTTAATATACTCAGAATAATATTATTAACACATAGTTAATAAAAATATTCAGAATAAATAACACATATTAACATAATTCTGAATGATTATTAACACATGATTAATCTAATAATTTAAAATATTCAGAATAATAATTAACACATAGTTAATTGATAATTTTAAAATAATTAAATTATTGATATATAGTTGACAATAAAATATTAACACATATTTAATAAATATTCTTAATAAAAGCAATAACATGAAACATTTAGAATAACATATATTCTATTTCAACTGATAATCAACTAAATTAATAATTTATTAATGTATTTAATAAACAATCATGCAACGAATTCAGAAAAGAAACAAATTCTTAATACTAAACTAAGAAACGAATTTTTTAATCAAGAAACAAATTCTTAAACTAAGAAACTAAGAAACAAATTCTTAATCAAATTAGGCACTATGGTTATGCAATCAATTATCTTGTGAGTAGCTTTTAAGAGCCATTACGGATCAAATAAAGATGTGTAGCTTGCCAACGATTATGCAATCAACCAAGAGGCACTATCATTCGATATAATTCAATCAGAAACAAATAATCAAAATAATTCTCACATGAAACGAATTATTATAAAATGAATTTTTACATAATTTAAAAGGAATAGATTAACAAATAATCGTTTGAGCATAATCAATAACGAATTAAGCTCTGATACCACTGCAGATCTGAATAGAGTCGTTATCTCTATTAGTGCGGACCATATTCCTTCGGTTGATTATGCCATGCACAAACCGAGAGACTACTAGAGTCCCCGTATAATCCACGAAATCTCTCTTCCGAATATGGTGAGAAAGTAATTCGAGAGAACACTATATTTTTTCTAGGTTCTCAACACATGATAATTGTGTTTTGGTGTGTGGAAGTAGGCGCCTACTGCGTCCCTTATATAGGAGGGAAAGCAGAATCCAACCCTTATTATGATGACAGAATCATACTCTAATTGGATTCTTAATATTAGGTAATTAACAAATAATTAATTTAATTAGACAAAACGTATTTTATCTAACTGAACGAAAGCAATGAGTTTAGCACTCGGTAATGCACAACAAAGGTTGTTATAAATTATATCACATGAGTAGGTGCAGAGCATATCCAACAACACTCTCAAGAGAGAGAGAGGGTTATCACATAAACAACGCAAACAATGCTAGAAATACTTAAGAGAGAGTGTGCATAGATGTTTTTGTGTAAATGGCACTAAAAACAACCTAAGAATGTTTGAGCAAGAAGCAAGTTATTGGAGAAGTCAGCAGAAAGAGCAGAAAGAATGAAGAAACATTATAGCAAAGATGTTAAAAATGAGAATAAGTCTTAAACGGAGAACAAAGTAGAGTCTGGAAAACAATAGGGATCGGGCACAATTATTCTTTGATCCTGGCTGAACGTGAAGAATCCAATGGCTATCATTATTCTGATAAATTCACCTTTCTTTTATTAAGTTTCACTTATAAAATCGCAAAGCGCTATTGTACAAAACATAGCGTTTTACTTCGATAAATCAAAACCAAAAAAAGAGGGGGTTTCTTTCCTCCGCAATTTCCATAATCTCTTTTTAACCATTTTATGCAATTCTCAAGTTTTTCGTTTATTTTTCATGGTATCAGAGTAGATTTCGATCCGATTTTGAGTTCAGAATCTGATTGACCGATTGAATATGAGTAAATCGGATGGTAAAGTCGTTGATGACACAGAATATCCTATGGAGCTGAAGAACAAGTTTTAGCGGAAAATAGAGGAGATGATCAATGAACAACTGAATGTCCACAGATCTGAAAGCCCTGGAATGCAGTTGGTGGCAGTTCTGCTGACAAAATCTAACTTTCTCATCTAGAAAAGTGCCATTGTTTTGGCTTTGGAGGAAAAATTTAAAGGTAGGTTTTTGTTGATGGATCTTTAAAGAAACCTGAAGAAAATTCTTACTTGTTTTTGAAATGGAAACGTGCAAATAATTTAAGCCATGTTTTGTGCAGACCTTCTTCTATTTCTTCTACTACTTGTTCTTATTTTTAGAAGGAGAGGTGTTTTGCGCAAGTACTAAAAAGATAATTATGTAAAATTCTATTTTAATTGTATATTACCAAAATTAACAGTAAATTACCAAAATAATCATGCCGGGTCCGGGCCCGGCCTGGGTAATATTGGTACGAAATTTATTTTAAAGTTTGAGAAAATTACAAATATGCCATTCTAATTTTTAAGAAGGAAAGAAAAACATGTATTGAGGTGCTTATTTTTTAGAAGATTTACCTTCTTAAAATAAGAGCAAGTAGTAGAAGGTTGGCTGCGCAAAACACTGATTTTCTGAAGAAAAAAAGTGCTTATAAGCCAATTATAATTTTAAGAAGCCTGCGCAAAACAGGCCCTTAGTGTGTTCATTGCTTAAGAGTACTATGGTGTCTAATTTGACAAAACAATTCATGTTCATACATGATGCTCAAAAGTTGTTGGAGAATTTGGAAATTAGATTTGGGACCTCAAATTTACCTCATTTATTCGAATTGAAGAGAAGTGTAGCCGCATTGAGGCAATCAAATTTGATTGTTTGTGAGCACTACGACAAACTAAAAATGATATGGGATCAGTATGATCAATTGAAGCCATTGCCCCACATAGAATGAGAGTTAGGTGAATTGATTAAAAGAAGACAGAACAAAGACAGGGTAATGGAATTTTTGATAAGGCTCAGTGAGGTTTCTGATTCTGAAAGAAGCAAGATCATAAGTATGGATCCACTGCCATTCATCGATAAGGTGTATGGTATAATAGTCATTGTTGAGAAGCACAAACAGATGAGTATAAATTTGTCAACAGGAAATGATTCATTGCAGGTTGCAATGCTGGAAAAGCCATCAGTGTGGAAGAAAGATGAAGCAGGGAGAATGAAGCAGGACAAAGGTGGGTTGAAATGTGTTCACTGCGGCAAACAAATGGCCACATAATTGGTGACTACTACAAGTTGAAGGATTGCACTCATTGTGAAAAAAGCAAGATATATTGCCACACAATGTTTTAAACTGAAAGGATATCTTGGGGTGATCAAAGGCGAAGAGATAGAAACCATATAATTGCTAACCTGACAAAGACAGAGGGGGTTGATAATTGCCCGCTGGATTTGACCACATAGGAAAAGGGGAATATCTAAAATCATTGGGACCATGCAAAAGGATTTGCAGAGGCTGTTGAAAGGTGAAGCTCCAGGTGATCAGGCAAATTTTGCGCATTATGAGGACTTTGCAGGTACATATACCATCCCTTCTCTTAGTTCCATTGAAAGTTCAGATATTACACATACGGATTGGATTGTAGATACAAGGGCAACTAACCACATGTACACACAATTATCATGAAAAACACAAATTCTTTTAATGTATTAACTCATGACTGGTTGCCTGATGGAAGCATAAAGTCGTGGTGATGTGTGTCTGTCTGGATTAGTGATACTGAGATAATGCTTATACCTACCAAGCTTCAAATATAATCTGCTTTAAGTGCAAAAATTGTCAAAATGTTCAGTTTTGGTTTTTCAGTTTATGCTTGACTATCGTCTGCTACATGACCTTAAAACTCATCAGATCTTGGGAGTTGGTAGAGTGGTAAGGGATCTATACATTCTTAATGTTGCTTCCTTCGACGCCGAGTCCATACTGAGAGTTCAAGATGCATACTTTTCACATCTGATGTCTCTTTTAAGTCATAGTCGTTTTGGCTTCGAGAATAAATCTGGCAGCAGAGTGTATACTGCTGTTAGTTCATCTCTTTTACAAGATAGGTTGGGACATCCATCGAGTGATGTGATGATCCACATTAAAGACTTAGACTTGGACATATGTGTGAAAGATTTTTTAAAGAACTGTAACATTTGCCCACTTTCAAAACAATGTAGATTCTCATTTCATGACAGCATCCATAAATCAACATAATGTTTGGATCTAATTCGTATGGATGTTTGGGAGCCATATAAATAGCCAACACTGAATCCAATGTTTTTTTACTGTGGTTGATGACAAAAGCAGGTGCACCTTGACATATCTATTCAGATTCAAAGAGCAAATTTCCACATTGGTTGAGAACTTTATTTTGTTGGTAAAAACTCAATATCAGCAGAACATCAAGTGCATTAGAGCGAATAATGACTCAGAGTTTATCAACTCATGTTGTATGCATTTATTTGGAAAATCAGGAATTCTCCACCAGAGGAGCTGCCCAAACACCCCTCAACAGAATGGTGTTGTAGAAAGAAAACACAGAACTCTTTTGCAGGTGGAACAAGCTCTTCTGTTCCAGTCCCTAATTGTCTAAGAGGTTCTGGGGTGAATGTGTTCTAACAGCCACATATCTAATCAACCATTGGCCGAGCAAAGTTCTTCATTTGCAATCTCCATTTGAGGTATTGCATCATCAAAAAAACGTCTCTCAATAGTTTGAGAGTTCTTGGTTGTCTGTGCTTTGCAGTGGACAATGCCCCAGGTAGGCATAAGTTTGATCCTAGGTATCTCAAAGGATTTTTGTTGGATAATCGGTTGGCCAAAAGGGCTACAAGGTATATGTTTTGAGCACAGGAAAGATTATGGTCTCTAGAGATGTGCAATTTTTTGAGTCTATCTTTCCTGCTTGTGATGACCTGGACAAGGTGTTCCTATGCTGAGCGATTTACCTATCACTGAGACCAATATCCAGTAAGATATGGGTTATACTCCACTACCTGTTCCTATTAATGATGTTCAAGATATTAGTGTCCCAGATCCTGTCCCTGCACCTGCCTTTGACCAGAGAGAGGATCACTTCACTTCTGATACTACTGATCCACAAACACATATTAATGCTTAGCCTGTTGCCCCAATAACTCGACAGAGAACTAGACCACACAAGCCTCCCTCATGGCTGTCAGATTTTCATGCCTCACCCTCATGTGCTCAAGATGTCTCTCATTGCTCCACCTCTACTTCCTGCTTTTCCAATAAGTACTGTGACTTTGCCTCAAATCTATCTTCTGTCATAGAACTGAGGTACTACAATCAGGCATGGACCAATAAAAAATGGATAGATTCTATGAATAGTGAGTTGAGAGCACTTGCAGACAACAACACATGGGAGGTGACAGATCTACCTACGAGCAAAAAGGTTATTGGCTCGAAAGTAAAATGCAAACTTGATGAGACCGTAGACAGGTACAAGGTCAGATTAGTGGCCAATGGGTACACACAGGTGCAAGGAAAAGATTTTGATGAGATTTTCAGTTCAGTTGTCAAGGTGGGGACAATGAGAATTCTGTTTGCCATTGCTGCTTGCAAGCAGTGTGATATTTAGCAACTGGACGTCAACAATGCTTTCCTCCATGGTTCCTTGGATGAGGAGGTTTATATGCATCTATCCCTTGGCTTTGATGGCGCAATAAAGGGGCAGGTTTTTCGTTTGAACAAGTCCTTTAATAGCCTCAAACAGGCTTCAAGAAAATGGAACATTGTCTTCACTGCAGCTTTGCAGAGTTATGGTTTTATCCAATCCTATCATGATCCATGTATTTTTATGCTGCACGGCTCAATTTTTTTAGCTATTCTTACTGGTCTATATAGATGACATACTTTTTACAAGATCTTCTAGCTCTGAGATCACCAAAGTTAAAGCTCATCTACATAATGCCTTCACCATCAAGGATTTGGGGTCAGCCAAGTTTTTTCTTGGCATGGAGATAGCTAGATCCAGTGTAGGGATTTATATTATCTAGAAGAAGTACATCAATGACGTGCTGATTGAAACTGGCTACCTGGACAGCACACATGCCCCCACTCCATTCCCTCGCAACATGTTGTAGAGATACATGAGGAATCTCCTCTATATCACAACCCTGAGAAGTACAGGCGCATGGTTGGCCCTTGCTTTACCTCAATTACACTAGACCTAACATCATATATGTGGTACAGCAGCTCAGTAAATTTGTTCAGGCCCCTCATGATGTGCATTGGAGTGCAGTGGTTCACATTCTGCGGTATCTCGCAGGCCACATCACCCTTGGACTATTTTATCCCAGTTCTTCCCACTTCCAGCTAACTACCTTTAGTGATGCTAATTGGGGTAGTTGTCGAACTACCAGGCATCCCCTTACAGGCTACTATATCTTCCTGGGTGCGAGCTTGATCTCTTAGAAGATGAAGAAACAACCTACCATTTCCTGTTCTTTTGTAGAGGCCTAATACAGGACAATGACAGCTACCATAAGAGAGCTTCTATGGATTTCGTATATGCTTCAGGATTTCCAGATTCAATTCTATTGTCGATTCCCTTTTGGTGCGACAATATGGCTACTTTGGACATCACTGCCAACCCCGTCTTAAATGATCAAACCAAGCACGCTGAAATTGATTGTCATGTCATCCGTGATCAATACAAAACTGGATTTGTACTCCCACGGAATGTATCTACCACAAAGCAGCTGGCTGATTTGTTCACAAAATCCCTTCCTTCGGCTGCCTTCTCCTACTTATTGTCTAAGATGAGCTTGTGGGATGCTCATCTTAAGGACGTGTGATGCGAATTTTAAGATATATAATCAATGTGCAAATAATCACTAAACAAGCTAAAATATCCTAAAATCACTATAA
>JAOWBN010039403.1:0-10020 GCA_028565015.1 Pinguicula moranensis
AACTGGTTAATTGGAATGCTGATTTGTTCCAAATACTCGGTACCCTTCCCAAACTTCTAGAGGCCTCACAATGTTTCCAGTAGAAGTCATCATTCGGCCAAAGCAATTTGCAAGTCCAGCGGGTTATAGACCTCAACTTCGTTTCCTGGATTGAAATCATGTCCGCATGTTGAGATCTTACTTGCTCCCTTATTTCTAGTTTCTTGCTCCTCATCCCGAGTCCACAAATGTTCTAGGATATGATTTGCATTACTTGAGAGAATGTTCTTGTCAGGAGAAGAATTCGCCTGAATGTTTTTCCGTTCAAAGTCCCTTAGGTTCATTCTGTTACTACACTGAATCAGGTCTAACGAGGGAGAATTTAGCGATACCTCAATATCAATCGCAAGGTCCCAAATATCTTTCGCCTCACTCTGCTTTAGAGGTTGATCATAAGCAATAGATTGAGCCTTAGATAAGCTCTCCATGAGGTTGGTTGAGCACCCTTGTATCTTTTGGGTGTGTTGTCTCAATTTCAAAGCAGAATCCAGCACGGGGGCAAGAGGAGAAAAATGTTCTTCTTTCTTAGCAGCTAAAGAACCTAGAGAGAGCTGGAGTAAAGGCATGATAGAGAAAGGGTTTGAATTTTGCGAGCTCTGCAATGGAGAATCATAGCCAATAGACAGTATCAACATCATGGAATGACCTGGGTTAACTGAATTAACTAATTTTTGAAGAGATAATACCGGGCTTGTTCTCATTAATATTGGGGAAAGAGTCAGAGGTCTGAGGCCCATTTTAGCATGTTCTTTAGCCAGTAACGTAGTAAACTTTCCAAGATAGGCTTGACTCGTTATGCTAGGCAACCCTTCACTGTTATCACATATTAGAGAAAGGTCTAACTCTGGCCCAGAGTACTAATTAACCCTAACTGGTATATGGTAGACGTCCAAACCAAGCGTTGAAATTCGTGCCTCGTCGATGATCAAAATACTTGGCCAATTCGCTTATCTCAAATACTTTCCTAATTTTTGAGATATTCTGGGAAGTGGGAAGATTGTGTCAAACTATCACTTGTATATGTAGGCTTAGACAGCGACAGGACATTGCCACTTGTACCCTCTTTCTCAATTTTCAGGACTAGCAATGACTCTTTTCCGCCGGACATGTTTTTCGGTGAAACTCCGGCACTTTCAGTAGTGCTCACGACCTATTGCAGAGTCTGGATTTCAAAATGCTTAACTCTTTCATCAGGATTCCCAACCCCTTCATTTATTATATTCTTTTGTATCATTCACGCTTCCAACAATTGTCGATTTCCTTATCAGCTAGGCAGTTTTTACTTTGGACAGAGATGGCCACTTAGATTCTAGCAAGTTCCTATACCGGTCTTGTTTTCGCCAGGGGTGACCAGAACCACTGCCTTGTTGAGATCGTCTAAGATCAATTTGCTCCTCCACAGTATAAATACTGAACTTCACATCATCAGTTTCGATCTCTAGAGCTTGGTGAATAGAGTGTTAATGATAAAGATGCCAAAGATCCTGATTAAGATCATTGATCTCACATACTTAAACTTACCATGTAATTGAGTCAAACTTACCATGTAATTAGCCGTGTAATTAGGAAGAGAAATCTTCAGTTATGATACCTTGTATATAATTATAAATATAGCACATTCTTTGAGCAAAAGGAACATTGAAGATTCGGCTCTACACTCCAATCGTAATTCTTCTCTCAAACTGTTTCAATCATTTCATGGTATCAGAGCTGCATTAGCTCACGCTAGTATTCAATCCAGATTCAGAATTTTTGAATCAGAACCTGTGTGTCCTTGTTCTTTTCTGAACCTACAAGTATCAACCAAGATTTATCAATGGCTGCTACTTCCTCTTCAACGTTCAATTCTCCAAATCTCCTGCCAGTTGTAATTACAAAGTGTGATGGAAGCAACTACCTTGTGTGGGCATCCCAAATCATGCGAATACTCAGAAGTAACGATCTGAGGCGTATTGTTGATGGTACTGAGAAAAAGCTCCTAGAATTTATGCCCAATAATGATGTTGCGGCCGAAGGCGCTGAAACCCCAAATCCAGCATATCTTTCTTGGTTCAAGAAAGATCAATATTGTTTGTGCTGGATAAATTCAACCCTAATAGACCGTGTTCTACAATTAGTGTTCCATTTGAAGACTTCAGCAGATGTCTGGGAATTTTTATCCAACAAATACTCTGGGCAAAATAAAACGGCAGTGTTTGATTTGCAACGACGCCTTCAAACCTTGTCCAGGTATCTAAATCATGTAGTGATTACCTGGATACTGCGAAGCGAATTGTTGCCTAGTTACGGATGAGCGGCACAGAGATATCAGAAGATGATTTCATATCATATATTGTGGCCGGACTCAATCCCCAATTCGACCTTTTCATAGCCAACATAAATCTGCTCAATGAAGATAATCCCATGGCATTGGCGAAATTTGAAACTGCGCTGATTTAAATAACGGAGCATCTTAGATTTCATTACGGGGAATAAGGACATGCACAAGTTTATGATTGTAAAAAAACTTGAGGTACACTCAAGCACAGTAACTCAAGGTATTAATGTGTCTTCTTGGAACACATTATGGCTATCAATGGTGTGGTCCATTTGGAAAGCAAGGAATAGGTCACATGTCATTTCAACAGTTCCTAACACCCAACTGCTGCTGCATAACATACAAAGAGAAACATGGTTATGGCTGAGATCAAAGAGAACACTGAAGCTGTTTCCATACAGCTTTGTAGACTGGTTATTACAACTACAAGGATGTCTGAACTTTAAAGCATAAAAAAGGAATGTGTCCAAAATCAAATGGGACATAAAGCATTGGAATCTACTCCTAGGCTGGTAAAGGAAGTGCCTGCTATCAAGGAGGCCATAACAGCTAAACAGGGCTACTATCAGGAGGTTCAGAATGCTGTAATATAATAGACACTTGATGCACTAGTTAATGCTGATCTAGTATGTTTCGGTATAGCTTTGGGAAGTCTGGCAACAATCTAAAGACAAGGATGCTATAAGGTATACAGGCTGAGGTGTGACCCATTTTTTAGTAATGTAGTCATCAGATTGACCACCGAATCTGATGGTAGCCTGCATTGCCGAAGTTCACTTGATCAATGCTGCTATGCTCTAAATCTGTAAGTCATAACCTGCACTGGAAAGTCTAAGTATCAGAGAAGGCAGAGTTCGAATCAGTAATGTCTTATGTGATCTGATCTGAAATGTCTTATGCTTTATGTTGGTAAGCAGAAGGATTTTAGGAGCCATATTCCATGATGCTGTTTTTCAGGATCTCAGGTCATACAATCTCAAACACCTTGGATGTGGATCACATGTCTCTGGTATTACTAGGCAGCATAATTAGGCTGTTTTCTATGACTAATTTTAGGTACAAACATTGAGAAGTGTCAACTGTGTAGAGAGGTTCAACTAGCTATTTCTTTGGTTTTGATCTGATATGCATGTCTACTCAGAGTATCTCCGGTTCACTCATTATAGGGATAACTCACCAAACTTAATCGTGTTGTGTACCAATATTCCTATAATGGGTATTGATAATGGGACAGTCATAAAATTTTGTTTTGATGAAAAACGGATGATGGCGATGATCTAAATATTGAGATGCTTTGTGATCTTTTATGAAGTTAGGTCAGCCATGCATCAGATCACCCTTAGCTATACTAGAAGGGGGGTTGAAGAAAAGGCATGATATCCAGATTACTATCAAAGTTAGTATCAAGTTTGATACCTCCCAGGGGTCCTATGTATATTTTGGCTTAGCTTTTTTCTTTTTCCTTCTTGTACATATTATTTAATAGTTAATGTATTTGGCTTACTAATAATAAACTTGAATTTCATCACACATGTTCAAAATCAAGTGCAGATAGCAACCAACTAAACAAAAAACAATTAACAAAATGTAAGATTGTTCGAACCGCTCCAATTAAACAAAATCATAAAGGATTTATCCATAATTCTACATTCATATCGACATAAACTATCCTAAAGCATGATCCAAATCCAGTCGCTAGCCTAAACAAAATCTATGCATACAATACTCATCGAATCCAGGCATTGTAGTTTGAAACTCCATCAACTCATGCTCATCTCCACCATTATCGTCATTGATCGACCCGAAATGCAGTTTTTTTCCACCTTGAACCCTAGGAACTCTAACTATATGGAGTCGGTCAAATCGTCTACCATCCACTTTAGATTCAGGTCAGGTAAGGAATTAAAGGTTGTTGATAAATGGTGACTACTTCATCCTTCGGTTTCTTACCTTCAACCAACGGTGGATCGATTCCAATAGGCAACTCCAAAGCATTGCCAGGTCGAATCTTCTTCACCCTCTCCGGCACAAGTGGTGGAATCTTCTCCATGGAAATCCTAGGTACAGATTGGGGATGTTTCTCCCATGGTTTTTCGATTGGGTTGAAGAATGGAGAAAAGGTTTGAGTGCACGTGCAGCGGTTAGGGTTCATAAAAAACGGACGATAGGGTTAAATAGGACATAATATCTAAATTAACAAAAATGTGTAAGAATTAAAATTTCCTACATTATGATCTCGCAACCCTTTGAAATATTAGTTGTACAGTGATGCAAATCAAATAGAGCTATTTCTTCCCTATGATTTTACACTTTGATAATTATAAATGACTCATTTTGATAACTTTTATTGAAAAAATGGCTTGATTTTCACTTGAGTTGTTTTACAAAATTTTAGGAAAATTCATTGAAGAAAAAACGATTTTGGACCACTTTCATTCCACCAATCCTATAATACAAAAGAAAAATTGGGTCTATCATTCAAATTGGACAAAAATGTTGATTGGCCCAAATAAGAAAAACCTAAAGGGGTTTGGTGGAGGAAAAAGAGCAAAAAAAGGTTTCAAAAAAGAAAAAATAGTAAGAAATGAAGGAAGAGGCTCTGGACGGCGGAAGGAAAAGAAGTTAAAAAAATGCAACACAAGAAAGTGCAGAGAAGAAAAGGGGAGGGCTGCCGTAGGAGGCATCGAGGAGAAAGGACAAAAAAATGGCAGCTACGAATAGAGAAATCTGAACAGAAAGGAGTGAGGGGGGCTACTGACTTCTGCAAGGGTTGCCGGAAAGAAAAATTGGATTAGAGGAAAGAAAGGGCTGCTAAACGAAAAAGAGGAAAAAAAATCTATTCGCTGAGAGGAGAGCAAAATCTGATCGTTGAAGGGAAGAAAAATCTGGAAAAAAAAGTTTTGCAGGCTTTCTTTCTCTTGGCTGTTGAATTTTTCAAGAGGGTCTCGGCTGTTGATTCCTTAAGGAGGGTTGTTGGAAAGGAAAAAAATGCAGCGAGAAGAGAAAAATCGCAGCAGAGCAGCAACGCTAGAGAATATAAAAAAAATAGTGCCTGAAAGGGGGGAAAGTGTCATTTTGATTTGGTAGTTTTCACCATTAAATTGTTGTGGATTAAATCTGGGATTTGGAGTGCTTCTGTAAGGGAGTTTTCTGAATTTTTAAGTTTTAGTCATGTTTTCATTGTTTAAATTTACGTGGGGTTGATCCAAATTAAATATACATAGCTAATTTATTGTTATACTTCTAAGTTGACAGATGGGTGACTGATTTTATGTGGATGAATGTAAATTTCATATTTTGGGTTATTTGTGACAAGCTTATACTAGTGAATGCATGTGGTTTATTTTGGTTAAATAAATTACGTGAAAATAAACAATATTGGTTAACACTTTTTGGCATATTGTGTTGAAAAAAAATACATATTAAATGTAAATATGTTATGAATGAGAAATTGATAAAGGAGATGAAGGGGAAAAGTTTTTCCCTTTCAAGTCCATGATCCCACTAAGTTATTGGAGAAAATGGAGTGTTGAGCCATTAACCCACTAAGTTAGTGGAGATAATGGAGAAGTTCAAGAGGTGTAAAATCTCTACACTCATTTACAAGCTCTATAAATAGTGGATCCCTTCTTGAGCGAAACACACTTGAAAATTGAGTCTAGAATTTTATTCTCTCTTCTTGAAGTATTTTTGTGGGTCCTTCTTGTGGTGATTGAATAAAGATACAATTAGAGTTCGTCGGAGTTGTGCGAGACAGACGCTCAGGAATCTCAAAGCACCCAGGAGAGGGTGAATCTGTTTTAAGAAAATTGTGAGTTTCACAGGCTTCGGTGTTCTTTAAGCTCTTGTGTTTCATTCAACGGTGAAATGTCAAAGTTTATGTAATTCTTATAGAATTTTTATTTTTATCTATTGTTTATTTCTTCCACTACATTAAACTGTTAATTCTTTTGATTATGTGTAATAGTTTGTAGGGTTACCTTTCACTAGGACTGCTGCAGAGATTGTACTTATGCACTCAAGCGTAGATCTGCACCACTGTGTTTAAAGCCCATCAACATCATCATCTATATCAGATAATTCTATTTGACTGAGTCATATGCCTTTTCAAATCCTGTTTCTATTTGAGAAGGATACATTTGGTGCCTTCTTTCCTCGCTGAATAAACTATCTCATTGGCTATAACAACTCCACCTGTGATCATCATAGACTTCAAAAAACATCGACTATAATTGTTCAATTATTCTCTGCATCGCAACACTAATGCATTTTGCTAACAGTTTGGCCAACACTTTGTAGATGCAGCCTACAAGAGAAATTGGCCTAAACTCTTCCAACTTTGTAGGACTATTTACCTTAGGGATAATGATATGCATCCTGTTAAAAACTCACCATCTTCCCATTTTTATAGAATTCTCCCATAAATGCCATGTAGTCAAGCTTTACCACTTCCCAGAACTTCTAGATAAGTTTGAGATTGAAACTGTCAGCCCCAGGACTTTACCCCTGCACAGCTGAATGTTGCTTCTCTAACTTTTGTCTCTGTAAATGAGTTATGCAATAGCCTATGCACATTCATCTCTACCCGTTTCAATGGTGTCAAAGACCACTCAATATTTGTTGATTGCAAGCAAAAAACTGTTTTATCCCTTCCATCAAAGTTTCCACTTCATCACACCACACAAATATAAATGCCTGAGATCTCACTCCTTCGTCTGTTTTGCTCGAGTATTGCATGAAAAAAACTGGAGTTATTATCCCCAAGCTTCATTCATTTAACTCTAGCTTTCTGATATAGCATCATCTCTTGTTCTTTGTACACCTCTTGTAATGAACCCCATTGCTCTGTCTGAACTATAAGTTCATTTCTGTCAACTCTCTTTCATCCATCATCCCATCAAGCATTTTGACCATGGCTTTGCCTCCTCTATCCTTCCTTCTACATGCCCATACCTTGACTTGTTCCAGTTATTCAATGCATACCTCAATGTTCAAATTTTTTCAAACAAAATATAAGACTTAGTGCCCTCACAGTGATCCTCCATCACTCTTTCAACACAACCACCTTAAATTCTGCATTCAAGTCCCAACTATCCAACACCCTTATTGTCTTTGGTCACCAATCTAGCCATCAATTTCTTGCAATTATGGCTACATGATCGGATGCCCCTCTCTCCATAGACTGTAAGTTCAGTATCCAACTTTCTGAGAATAAAAACGGTCTAATCTTCTAGCACAACCGCCTCCTGCCCCTGTACCAATTGAATGATCAGACTATCAATGGAAGATCTACTAATCCCAACTCAATAATCATCTAATTCAAACCAGCATCTGCACTTTGGTGTAATCCGACAACACCTCTTCTCTTTGAGTTCATTAAAATCTCCCATCAGGAAAATCAAGTAACCTAATTTTTCTCTTCATCGCTCCAATCTGGTTCCACAACACTTTTCTTTTTGATATATCACACGAGACATATATATATATATATATATTCAATTATCACTACATGAGCAACTTCCTCTCCCCATTTCTCTTCTAATGCCAACACCCTTTTTTTCACTGCAACAACTTTATTTCTGAAAACATTTGTTGTCCCGTATACACAACAGTCCACCTGCACTTCCCTCCGAGTCCATATTACATCAAATCAAATGCAATGGCCCCTCACATCAGCTTGCATAATTGTTGAGATATGATCTCAACTTTAGTCTTCGACACCCATATAAAACCTATTTGTTGTTGAGATATGATCACACACCTATTACATTTTTCTTGATACAAATGATGATGAAAATAAGGTAAGAAGGAAATTCTTCCTTATTATCTTATTTTGATTATCTATTTCCTAAAACTCCTCCTCAAGTTGTGTCTTCAAATCCTTGATGCCCAACTTGCTCAATATCTTCTTATAACTTTGAGATGATATAACGTTTTTTAGGATATCAGCTAGCTGACCTTTTGAACGAACATAAGGAAGTATGATCACTTTTTCATCCAGCTTTTCTTTAGTAAAATGTGTGTCGATCTCAATATACTTAGTTCGATCATGCTACACTAGATTTTCAAATATACTAATTGCAGCTTTACTGTCACAATTCAACTGACATACCTGTTCTGCTGGAAAACCCATCTCATCCATAAGTTTTCAAAGCCACAAGATCTCAGTCACACCTCGAGCTATCCCTCCAAACTCTGTTTCAGCACTGGACAGAGCCACAACTTTTTGTTTTTTACTTCTCCAGGTTACCAGATTTTCTCCAACAAATGTGATATATCCCACAGTTGATCTTCTGCCAATTTTGTAAATATAGGATTTTGTGGGGCTGGATTTTGGTGCTTTTCGTGCATTTTTTGAGAGTTCTGAGGCATTCCCCAAATAATTTGCAATTTTGGGGAGCGTAACAAAGTATCAGGAGGTTTCGGGGGTGGATGTCGAGAATCCAAAAAATTCAAGGACTTTGACAGTAATGCATTCAGGGGACGACCTGCAATTTCAAGAACCTGCGAGGGCATACTAGCAATTCTCGAATAAGTACAGGGATTTATCTGCAAGGGTTTGAGATTTCCGTCGATTTTTGAGATGGACTTCTCAAACCCCTTATCTGTCATTTTCCTATCATCTTCCTCGGTAGCTATTCCTCCAAAACTAGCGTTTCCATTGCTGCTGGATGAGATCTCACCAGTAGAGACCGTGAGACATGGTTTTGTCCTTAATTTCTTGACATCGACAAACAATCTGCATATCCAATCCTCTTGAAACACTTTTCAGTTGTGTGTCCGTGTTTCTGGCAATCCAAGCAAAATAGCTTGGATTTGTCCACTAGATCGGTTCAGGGTGATGATTTTGCACCATTCTTGGGCGTTTCTAACCAGACACATACCACAAACCCGCTGCCTTGCCCCGAAGTCTGTTTTCCAGAGAATCTATGCTCTAGATTCATGATAACCCGGTGCAATGCTTCCCGTCGGATGGCGGCATAGGCAGCTTCAACGAATGGCAGGGGCTCCATTTTCAGGAGATCTCGCTTTACGGTGTCATACTCCGTATTGATGCCGGCAGGTAACTGAAAAAGACGTTGCTCCTGTTGAAGACGGTTAAACACCTCGATGTCGTGGCTACACTTCATTGGATTTGGCTGTCAACGATCTATTTCTAGCCATAGCCTCTTCAGTGTGCTATCACATTATTCTAAATATCTCGGCCCCTATGTTTGTCGGCTTGCCTTCACGATTAAGTCGAACAGCTGGAGGTCATCGCCTCCGCTGGCAAACGTTGTAGCCAATCCAATCCAGAGATCTTTTGCGGTTGGATAGGCAGCAGAACTATCCATTATGCTGGGATCAATAAATAGTAAGATTCTCGTGCAGATGTTAAGATCTGCTTGATCCCACCTGGTCTGATCAGCATTTGAACTTGTAGATGGTCCCTCGGTGAGATGGTGGAGTTTGCCCTTTCCTGCGATTACCATTTGCATAATGTGTAGTTTTGATTTGTTAATTTGAGGGTGATGGAAATTGGTTGAGATTCAAGAGTATGGATGGTTTGTAGTCTCTGACGGATATGGTGGGATAAGTCTTTAGAGGCAGGACTCACCGTTGGTGATGTAGCTGCTGGAGGAAGAAGTGGTGGAGGATCATTGTCCGGCATGGTGTTTGGATAA
>JAOWBN010039414.1:0-10019 GCA_028565015.1 Pinguicula moranensis
ATTTGTGCTAGCAGCTATGCAGATTGCCTATACTATGGCCACAATGGCACTGGGGAGGGCAAAGGTAGGTATCTTTTGTGTTGTTTACGGACATTTATGAACTCTTAACATAAGACCATTTAAACATCGTATAACTACTTGAGTAAAATACCATGGGTATACTTCATTTAGTGAATTTTCCATTTTATTTTTTTTATTTATTTTTTTTTTTTTATTCCTTTTCTTTTCTTGTGAATAATAGCAACCATTAGTTCATTACCATAACTGCATAGGACCAACAATATGTGCTTCTTATGCTGACTTGATCTGTATTGGAGGGAAAGTCAAAAGTTGTGTCGATGACTTTTGACTTTAAGTGCCGGCAGCGGCAATCTCATTTAGATTACTTATTTTATTGCACCAATTAGATTTTCAATTTGAAAATAGGCATCCCTAGTAGGGTAGGGCTAGGATTCAATGGGCAATTTTCTAACTTTAGGATCCTTTTCATTTAGTACCTTAAAAATAGAATTAGAATCTAATATAAAATAAATACACATTTTATTGCAAACGATCGTACTAGAACGACCCGTTTGGTCTTTGTTGTAGTCTAACATGACCCATTTATCAATGTTGTCTGACCGACCCAACCTAGTTTGGGATCGTGTTGTGCTGTGATAACCCACATACATTTTTTTTTTGAGGCTTGACAGCTTGATCCAGTCCATATGTCTACCTCTAGAACAAGCATTTGTTATTGTCACTAAAATAGAACCACCCAATATATGTTATATATATAGTTCACAATTCAGTTTCCTAAGTTTTTCTTTATAGTTCTTTTTTTAATATAATTCTTGGAACATTTCTATAACTATTTAACTTCCAGATGAAGAGATGGAAAGCCTGGGAGAAAGAGACTCAAACTATTGAATACATGGCAGCAAATGGTACGTGAAAACATGATATTCCTTTAAAATGATTGCTTTCATATTCTAAAGGGAATCTATTTCCATACCCCTAATTTTTTGACCCGTGATTCCCCCACCTGCAATCTTACTTTTCATGCATGAAAAAAATTTGTTTACAGATCCTTATAGATTTCGATTCACGAGGCAAACAACCTTTGGACGACGACACACAAATTCATGTGCAACAAATCCTGCACAACTATGGATCGTGAGTAATGTTTTGTATTGCAATTCCAGCAAAGAATATATATATATATATATATGTATATATATATAGTGGTAACATGTTTTTCTTCTTATTACTAGAAATGCTTCTTCCAGCAATTTTGGCACTCTGTGGCTAAGACAGACTACTTGACTTTGCGCCATGGATTTGTATCGGTGAGAGTCAGAAATACTCAAATCTTTGGGGGGTAGCTGCCCCCTTCATGTAGTTCGAATTCCTTTGAATATTATCTGATTTTCTCTCCAAACTTAGGCTATCTTAAAGCCATCTTATTCGTATTTCTTCGTGCATTTCTTGCCCCCCTCCTCTTTAACAGGCACATATACCCGAAAATGTTTCATTCAATTTTCAAGAGTACATAGAAAGATCTTTAGACGACGACTTCAGAGCTGTGGTCGGGATAAGGTAAACAATAGATTGAAATACGGAGGAGTTTAATCTTGTAATTGATAGGATTAGTTAATGATTTTCTATTTGGTTTAAGCTTTTTTTTTTTTTTACAAAGTTTTCTGATTAATTTTTTTTTCTTCAACAGCCCAATCATGTGGTATATAGTCGTTCTATTCTTGTTGGTTGATGTCCACGGTAAGATGTCACAATAAATCTCCAATTATTATTATTATTGATGGAAGGGGGCAGGGGGCTTTGAAAGTGACAAGTGCAACTCGTCCCTAGCGGTTCGCTACCTCATGGCTTGCCAAGAGGTAGCGGGATCGATTCCCAGTTGGAACATTGTGGATCGATTTTCTGCCCACTGTGCCATCTGGCTTGCCAAGTGTGAGTGGGTCCCAGTGGGGGCTTTCTGCGTTGAAATTAATCTGGCCTTGTCACCTCTGGATTAGTCGTAGGGCCCAGTGGGCCCGAAGGATAGCGAAGTAGGTTGTGGAGAAGACTGGTCTGTGGGTTTGAACGGGCTTCGGCCCACCGTTCTTCGTTTCGGTTCCCTGGTCGGTCCGGTTCCGGTAGATCCGTGGATTTGAAAGCCAGGACCCCATTACCTATAAAAAAAAGGGGGGGGCTTTGAAAAATATTTTTTTAAAAATGTATATGCAACTTTAGGAACAAAAACTATTTTGCCCCCACCCC
The DNA here is from genome assembly GCA_028565015.1 of Pinguicula moranensis. Lineage (NCBI taxonomy): Eukaryota > Viridiplantae > Streptophyta > Magnoliopsida > Lamiales > Lentibulariaceae > Pinguicula > Pinguicula moranensis. The sequence goes on from JAOWBN010039414.1 coordinate 2,260, forward strand.
CACCCCCTAAAAATTTTATCTATCCAAAATATCCCACTCCTGTATTGTCGGTCTTGGCTCAGTCCCTGCTATTTTTGTTATTGTAATAAATAATAACATTTCTATTACATTTTTTTTAATTGCATTTCACAGGTTGGAATGCGCTTTTATGGATCTCATTTATACCACTTGCTGTAAGTAATAAATATAAGATACAATTTTATTACAATTTTCATAAAATAAAATAAAATAATAGTTATTTTTTTTTTTGTAGATTGTTTTACTTGTTGGCACTAAACTTGAAGTGATCATGTCAAAAATGGCGACTCAACTTACCAACGCAACTGAAGTCATCAGAGGGAGTCCTCTCGTGCACCCAGATAGCAGGCTATTCTGGTTCAATCGCCCGCAACTCATTCTAACTGCGCTACATTTTACTCTCTTTATGGTAAGAAACTTATTGAAAAATCCATCCCTAGGTGGCGGGGCGGCTGCCCCCTCCATCCTTAACAGACCCTCCATATCTCTAAATATTAGATTTTTTAGCTTGGCACGCGCACGTTATGTATAACGGACGAATATTACGCGTTTTCTGCCAAAAAAAAAAATTTGCTTGTTGTATGCACATTTTCATGCTTGCAGTTTAAGCACTTTTGCTCTTTTTTGTTCTGTGAGCTGTGCTTAACTTATTTGCATGTGCACACTTACCTGTTTCTAGTGCGTTGTGGCCAGCTTGCACTGCGTGCCATAGTTTGTAGGTTGAACTTTTTAGTCCCACACGCGCACGTTTTGTAAAATGACTAGATATCACACGCACATTTTTTGCAAAAAAAATTTGAATCGCATGCATGATTGCACATTTTTTTCTTGCATGCCGTGTTCGATTCATTTGTACTTTCACGTTTGTCTTTAATCTATATGAATCATTTTGATCTATTCACCCCCCATCCCTCCATCCAATTTTTTTTATAGTACAATTTTTTTTAGATTAATATTCTTTTATGTAACCCCCTCGCTCCCGGTCTCGGAGCCAAACTCCACCCCCGCAGCTATCTATAAATGATTGATGTCATTTGGCGGTATCCTGTCTCAAACTTTGATACTATTTTGCAGAACGCATTTGAGTTCGCTTTCTTCATTTGGACTCTGGTAGGCATTTCAATCACCCACCATTGGTTTATTTGGAAATCAATTTTTTTTTTCTCTTTGGTATTTTCTTACAATAGTGACGGCTACAGTGGCAATATGGGACCAACTCTTGCTACTTGGAAAAGGTGGAAATCGTGGTCACAAGAGTCGTATTAGCGTAAGTGAAATATATTTACATAGAAAAAATATGACTTTTCCAAAAATGAAAAAATGTGGCTTGCAAATATACTAATCTGCTTTTTTTTTTGAAATGCCAAGATCATATATATATATAGGATATAATATTTACATATAAATATACTAATCTACTTGCATAGAAGTTTATAATAGTATAGGAGATGCAACTGTCCTAAAAGCAAAGTCAGATCCTTTTGTAGCAATAAGAGTGGTCAAATTAAAGTACTGCACCAAATACCCGAATAAGTTTGGAAATTCGTTATGGCATTGGATGTAAAAAATATTGACTTATTTCGATTTGATAATTGATAATACCAATTAACAAATATGTTTTTTTTTATACAAAATGACATCATTTTAGTGTTACACTAAAATGACATTATTTTTGATGTCATTTTTATTATTTTTATTTTTTTTAAAAATAATAAATTGATTATTCAATAATATCGATAATGGATTTCAATAATTCGATATTTGATAATACCAATTACTGTACCAATTTTTTGTTTTTGATCTAAATTGGTACAGGAATTGGTATTATCAAATATCGATTGGTATTCCCGAGACCATCCCTGTAAGCATAGAACCTTTAACCTGAGCCAAAATTCTGGGAAAGTGAGATACAAATCTTGTGGGGTGGGGTGGGGGAGTAGGGGAATGTGGATGTGAAATACGGGCGAAAAGAGTGAACTAAAGGAGAAATGATATAGCGTACGACCAAGTAGTGCGTGGGAAGTACGACGAGGCCAAAATGATTATTTTATTCTGTATTAAAATTCGTGTCAGTGTTTAACACGAAATAAAATAACACATTTTACCCCGTTCATGCGTACGGATTGATCGTGCACTATATCATTTCTCGAACTAAAGCCCTCAACTCTAAAGAGGTGGGCCCAGCTCCTTAGGGATACCGGCCAACCTCCCTCAATATTTTTTAAAATTTTTCGTAATTAAAAAATTTCTTGGAACTATTTTAGCCTCTTTTTTTTTTTTCTGATCCATTTTCTGTGTTGTCTGCAGTGTGATAGTTCAAGTTCTCTGCAGTTACAGAACTCTGCCCCTGTATGCTCTTATCACTCAGGTAGATAAATTCTAAAACTACTTCACAAGATGTGGTAATTTCTTTTGTGATCTTAACAATCTTTTCTGGTTGAAACTTAGATGGGCAGTGAATATAAAAGCTCAATACTAAAAGAAGACACAGTTCGTGCAATGAAACAGTGGCATGCAGAAGTGAAGCACAAGAGGAAGAACATTGAGAAGATTGCTGGTTCTTCTGGTGGAATTGAGATGATAGAAAGTAGTGTAAGGAGTGAAAACCAGTTCCTGTCTGGGGATAAAGATCAAGAGATGATTGTCCCGGACAGGGACGATCAAGAACACGAATTGCATACACGAGTAGGTCGATATGTAGTCGATGTTCAGTAAAGCATTTCATAGGATAGTAACTTGAAGAACTGTGGGTGTTCAAGAAATGCCAGGAAATAATCATCACCATGTCCAATGGTTATTCTTATTGTACAATTTACACTAACATGCGAGTAGAAGGAACAGAATAATGCACCTGGTCCATTGTAGATCGGTCAAGACAACGCAGTCGCGATGAGACGATAGGTGATCATAGTTTGAGCAGGTTCAAGTCATTGTTCCTTGAAGAGCTGTCGCCCAATTATCATTCTTCGGACTTCGCTTGTACCAGCACCGATTTCGTACAATTTAGCATCGCGAAGAAGGCGCCCGGTTGGATATTCATTCACATAGCCATTGCCACCTAGACATTGAATCGCCTGAAACAAAACCAGATTTACAGTGCCAACTGAGATTCTTGCTCTTTTACATTCTGAACTTATTTCTCTATGATTATTCTATTGATATTTGCTAAACAAGTAGCAAATAAAGGAACACAACTCACAATGCAATCTACAAGGAATCCAGTAAATGAAAATTTTCTACCTGGAGAGCAACTTGTGTTGCTCTTTCAGCTGCTAAAAGTATGGCACCAGCACAGTCCTGAAAAAGGGCTTAATAATTTCAGGAAGTGTTGACAAATAGCGAAAAAAGAATTCAAAAACGAGAATACTTTCTTATGTGCACCTTTGGACTAATTATTCCATTGTCACAATCCCGGGCAACTGAGTACACATATGATCTACAATTATTAGAAAACATACTCAGTATATTGGATGTTCAGGGAAAAGAGAGGAAAAAAATCAGTTATGTAGTCTCCCACCTTGAAGATTGTAGTGAAGTGTACATATCAGCAATCTTTCCCTGCATTCAGTCAAAAAGTTAAGTTCACAACACTGTTTTGGCTGACTGGATCAGCCCCAGAAAATAATTATAATACTGCTTAACTTGTATAAATTGGAACTCCCCGATCGGCTGGCCAAACTGTTCTCGTTGCTTTACATAGGGAAGGACGACGTCAAGACATGCCTGCATGATACCAATAGGTCCTGCCGCCAAAACCAGCCTCTCGAGGTCCAAACCCGACATCATAACATAAACTCCTGATGGGCATTTGGAATTGTGTGTTCGTCAGAAATATAAAGAGGGACCAGCATGAAACGTTATATCAAGTACCTATTATGAATGTGAGATCAAACTATATTTTTCTAGATGACAAATGGATCTATTGTACGGTACGATGCTACTTAAGAACCATGGTCCCTGGAGTATCAAATTGACATTGAACAAACTACCTTTCCCTTCCTGGCCCAGAACATTACTTTCAGGAACGATACAGTTTTCAAACACGAGCTCACAGCTGCAATATTCCAGTAATTATAGCCAGTTCATATTGACAGCTCATTACAAGAATAAATTCCCAGAACTGGGCAAAAGCTGTGTAGCGAATCATGCTTACGTATCACTGCCACGCATCCCAAGTTTGTCTAGCTTCTGGGCAGTGCTGAATCTGCATTAATGGCATTATGAAAGAAAGTTTTAGTTGAAAAATTGCTATCTATAAATATTTTCTGAGTAGCTTTATAGGTGTGTACCCCGGAAAGCCCTTTTCTATAATAAATGCAGTTATTCCTTTCGAGCCAGCTGCCATATCTGTTTTTGCATAGACAATCTGATCCGGTGTAAGGAATAAGCAGAGCATAACACTTAAGTGGCAGCACACACACTCAGAAGATATAGAGCATGAGCACAACAATATAACCAAGACAAGGATCTTGAATGTTAGTACCAATGTCTGAGCTACTGGACCATTTGTGCACCACATCTTGTTCCCGTTCAGAAGGTAACCACCACTACAACGTTCGGCCTTGCATTTCATGCTGACGACGTCCGAGCCAGCTAAAAAATAAATACGACAATAAACAGAATTTCCTCGAAAGTGCGGCTGTTATGCATCAAAAAGGTACTTCCAAATGAGTTACCATTTGGCTCACTCATTGCAAGAGCTCCGACATGCTCCCCACTAATTAGCTTCATCAAACAAGCGTTGAAACATATGAAAACCATTGTTAGTGTTATACATTAAAAAAACAATAAAAACATTATCATGCAAAAGAATAAAAATGATAAGAGGATGGAAGTACCATAGGCAAGTACTTTTGTTTTTGATCAGGATTTCCATGCCTAACCTTTAAATCACCAAATTAATAATTTGTTACATAAAAAACTCGGTTGAAAAATTTACTCCAATATAAGCTGAAATGATTACCAGTTGATTGATACAGAGGTTAGAGTGTGCACCGTATGAAAGACCAACTGATCCCGAAGCTCGGCTAATTTCTTCGAGGGCTATACAGTGGTATAAGTAACCGAGCCCAAGTCCTCCATATTCTTCTGTTAGTTTTCAACTTGATGTTAGACAAACTCTGTGGCTACATCTAAAAGTTTGTCTAGGAAAAAAAAGAGGATTGGACAGGATAGACCACGACATCAAAATATAGAATGATATTTGAATGTTTTCAGGAGGACTTAATTTCTACATAAGAAGCTGAGCACCGTAAAGCAGAGGTAAAGCATGAATGTACTGAAAAGTGTACCAGGGGCAGTAACTCCATGGAGGTTAAAATCACCCATCAATTTCCACAAATTAACCTCCTGAAGGGAAGTAGAGAATTATATCAATATACATTGACAGCCATTGGATAACACACAGGAAAAAGATGAACAAAATTCTAACCTCAGGAAAATAATTTGATCGATCTATTTTTGAGGCATGAGGAGCGATGTTTTCTTGAGCAAACTGAGCAACACTTTCCTTAAACTGTGAACAGGGAAGCATGACATTTTTCAGAAAACACACAAAGCTGAGAAAAAATCAGCAGACAAATGCAATCAATTTAAGCACCGGCTGAAATCTGAAACCACAAAAATGTGTCAGCAAACCACCAGTTGCATAGTAAGTAGAAATTTAAGGGTAAGCTTATCATAGATAAATATGTCATACATCTTGAAGTTGAGGAAGAGAAAAGGACATTTTATTCAAGAAATAGAGATTGATCAATGCGGTCCTCGACGGAAGTGCCACTAGCATATTATTGGCATCACCAAGTCTAGGAGGATATGTGTGCCATGGCTAACCCAACGGTAAAGTCATTCAAGGGACCTTACACTACTCCAAATCAGAAGTATAACGAAAAAAACAATTGAGCCAGGCAAATGCAAACAAAGTTTACTAGCATTTGAAGTAACCGAATTTGAATGTAGCCAAAACAAACTCCACATAAACAGTAACTTCTCAAATAGACACTCGAGACACTTATTTACCTCTTCCTTGTTCTGTTGAGATACATGCATATGCTTCAAATAATGTTTATAGTCTTTCTATTAAACTTTTTCTTCAGCAATACACATGAATGAAACAAACAATTAAAGCAATTTCCATAATCTTACACAAAAAAAATGAACAGCGAACTATCAACAGGAAGAGAGATTTGCAAGCTCAATAAATAAGTCCAAAGAACCAAAAAAACAAAAAAAACACCATCAGCAGCAATTATAACAATCTATCCTCTTCCAACAAGTGAAATCACCAATAAGCACTGAATCGTGACCAAATACAAACACGCAATTGCTAATAATCACCGCAAACAACAACCTGTTTCTGCGTATCATCGAATAGGAGGGATGTCGAGAAAAAAGCGCCGCCGCCGTACGCTTTTTTCTTGAGAAAAGACGCCACACACCTCACTGCAAACACCTTCTGCATCGCTGTTCTCCTTGGAGAAGATCACAATGAAATCGCTGCGGTTTCTGCAGCGGAAACAAACAAGGAGAAAGCAAATCCAACGCAGCAACGCTTACTCTCAGCTCTTCGTCCAAAATCGAATCCGATGGATTTGATTTCGAATTTTTCCTTTTCTTTTCAAGTGTACCAGTTTCTACAGACGTGGACAAAAAGATCAGGATGCGAATTTTATATTTATAGCAACATTTCTAACACATGCCTAAGGAAACGAAAAGGTGACTATACTATTTTCTCGTGTGTGATGTGTCGATAAGGCCAATGAAAAATAAATTTCAAAAATACAACCACCTACTTTTTTTTTTAATTTCAAAAGGAAGAATATGTTTTTTATTACTTAAAAAATATCATTGTCTTTTATTTTATTTTATTTTTTTGAAAGTCATTTCAAGCCTAACAATAATTTATTTCTGTTACGTAGACGAGCCTAATAATTGATTTGACTCCAATAGGATCTGAGGACTAGAATCTGCCGAAAATTTTGATTAGACTCAAGTGGTGAGCAACTACACCTTATAATTGTGAGGTTCAGAGATCGATACCCGCCTATGTCACGAAACGAAAACAATCTCTTTGTATAATTACAAGGATAAGGTCGCGTACATCAGACCCCGACTTAATTAGGAACATACTGAGTAAAGTTGCATTCTCACAGTATATCACAACCTACCTAATATATTCGTAACTAAATCGGGGTTTGAAAGGTGTATACATCTTACTCTTATAATGTAAAGATGCATTATGTCATTTAATGTATAGATTCCAACAACTTCAATAATTGAAACACTGAAATTTAATAGTCATTTTGATCTAGTACATTATTAACACAAATAGCTAAAAAAATTATCAATTTTTAGGAAAACTAGAGCCTCATTCACTAAATGAGCAGAGCTTCCTTGTCTCTCCCAGCCTTAGTGATTGCACTGAAAATTGAAATCACCTAATAAGCACCATCTAGTTTGTCCAACTACAACCTCGTGAAGGTGTGAGTTCCAGGGCTTCAACAAAGGTTGCAACATAAATTTATTTTCCTCCTTTAAAATGATCAAAAAATGTTTGTAATGAGATGTACACAAAAGGCTACTCTCATTAATATCAACAGCAAAAGGGTGGTCACCCAGCCAAATATCTAATCTTTATCTTCTTCCCATAATGTAACATTCTAAATGTACAATCTACTTACCAGATTCGCCGATTAATAGCCCGAAAATTGTATAAACAGCCAGTCCTCTTCGAACGACTGACT
>JAOWBN010039425.1:0-10019 GCA_028565015.1 Pinguicula moranensis
GGAGTTTTAATTTTTTCACTATTGAGTTAAGACTTTGTGTATCAACTTTTGGTTCTAATAATACTACCATGTCTAAATTATATATCCTAATTAATTTCTTTAGTCTTCCCACTGTTGCTGAGTTTACTACTCCTCTAGCATTCCAAAATATTGCTTTACTAATCTGTTGTTTTTGCTCTTAGACCTCGTGCTGTAGCCTGTGTTAGTTTTGGGGTTCTGCTTATTTTTTTGTCTTATTTTTTTATGCCTTTTCTCCTTTGGGGGTGAGCTTCCTCAGGGGCGGAAGAGACAGAGGGCTCTTCTTCCTCCTCTGATTCAGAGTACTCTTTTTCCGAATGCCATAATTTGGATGTTCTGCTTAAAGTTTTTGTTGAGTCTACAGAGTAAGATTCTGAGGTTGTTTTAGTTGTTTTATTATCTTGATTGTTTATCTCTGTGTTACTTTCTGTATCTTTTCCTCTGGTGGGAGGATCTTGTTGATTGTTTATGGCTGAAGGAGGTATAGAGAGGTCAATGTGTATAGAATTAATTTCAATGGCGTTTGGTTCACCATTGTAGTTCATTTTTGTTGTCTCTTTAGAGCTGTGTTTGGGTTTTTTCTCATTGATTGAATTTTGTCTTGTAGTCAAATAATCTGTTGCAAATGTGTTATCTTCCTTTGGTTCTTGATTGTTGGGACAATTATTGGATTCATTCATTGTTTTAATGAGCAGATTTGTATCCTTGTTATTGAGATGTATTGATTGAATCTCTTCTATATTATTGGTGGGATTTAAATCTGTCATTGGAGTTGTTTGTATTGTTGGGGATATTTTGGTTCCTAATTCATCCTTAGAGGGATGCGAATATTCAGCAGGTAGTTGAGCTATTTCACTGCGACCTAAGATGCATTGTGTAATTTGATGTATTGATTTCCAACAACTTCATTAATTAAAGCACTGAAATTTAATAAAGTCATTTTGATCTAGTCCATTATTAGCACAAAACTTAATAAATTGTCAATGATGATTCTTTAAGCTCCATTTACAAATGGACATCACTTCTAATGACAAATTTTGTAAATAAATGTAAGTTATCTTAAAAAATATAACTTCAAACACTATTTAATTATCTTAAAATTTTGACTGCAGGCACTATTTCTATAACTTTTTTTTATTTTTCCAACCATTTCACAAATTACAAAATTTAAAGGAGAAGCCGAATTAAAAGGAAAACCAACCAGAGAAAAAACTATATGTACAAAATAGGTCCTTAGTTACTTTAGTTCAAAAAATTCTTTCAATGGATTTTAGAATATAAATTTTTAATTGCTTTAAGAAATCTTTTTATATTATTATTATTATATTTTATTGTGAAAATATGTATTTTTCCCCCCCTAATAATTATCTTGGATCCATCCGTATGCAGGGGCGGAGCCAGAAAATTTGCTGAGGGGACAAATTTTTTTCAGTTTGAATAAAGTAGGTCGGATCGGGTTAAATCATGTTCAAACCTTCACCCAGCGGAATAAGAAACCTACACTGTGATGTCAACAAACTCATCTAGGCGGGATTCTTGTAAAATTATTGAAACATTACGTATACATTCAGGGGGACCAAATTAAAAAAATAATTTATGGTCCCCCCTTCCCTCTGCCTCTGTCCATATGTACCGAAGGAACTTTTAAAAGAGTTGATCTAACATCCTCTATGACCACGACCATTGGTACGAGAACAATTCATACCCCTGGAATCATAGTAGATGAGGCTCGGTTTGCTGAGACGAAATTCTACAAGGAAAGTAAGGTTATATCAGTTATTCTGCATGTCATTACATAGTTAAACCATCACCAGTTTGCTCCTTGTTGGCTACATGTTCTAGCTCCATCAGTCAACTGTTCAACTTCTCTTTCGTAAAAACCTACCAATCTCCACAGGTTTGGTTCTATCATGATGCACGGGGTTGTTGGTAATAGTGATTGCTATTTTTTTGTCACACCATAACTTCATATGGGTCTCCTGGTCCATCTTGAGCTCCGCAAGCATGTTCTCAACCAGGTCATTTTTGCAACACTCAGAGCCATAGTTCTGTACTCTGGTTTTGCTGTAGTACGAGCTACTATAGGTCATTTCTAAGTCTTCCAGGAGACCATATTGCCTTCCACGAATATGCAGTATCCAGATATAGACTTTCTGTCATCAGCACAAAAAGTTCAATTTGAACCATAGTAGCCTTAAATATTTAGTGCTCGTTCTTTCAAAAGATCAGCCCTTCCCTTTTGTACTTTTCAGGTATCTTAGTATCTGGTACATTGCATCTAGATGACCTTTCTAGGATCATGCATGTACCTTTTTACCACACTCAAAGCAAAGGATATATCTGGTCGGGTATGATTAAGATATATCAACCGACACACCAATCTCTGGTATCTCTCTCTATCAACTTGCTCACTAACCTTTGCACTAAATTTTGACCTCTGATCCATCGGCACATTAGCAGGCTTGCAACCCAGTATACTTGTCTCCTTGAGCAAGTTAAAACATACTTCCTTTGTGATAAAACAATCCCTCGTGTTCCATGAGCAACTTCAATTCCTAGTGAGTATTTCAATTGTCTCAAGTCCTTCACCTCAAACTTCATGCCCAATCTCATCTTCAACGTCATCATCTTCAGTATGGTCGACATTATTCTGCTGGTACCCCATGCTAAACATAGCCTTCCTAAACTTGTCAAACAAAGCTCGAGGAGATTACTTCAAACCATACAAAGATATTTTGAGACTGCAAACCCTACCAGTCGTCTAACTGGTGCCAAAGCTCGGGGAAAGCTCAACGTACACTTCTTCCAACAAGTCACGATGAAGAAACGCATTTTTAACATTAAGTTGGTGTAACTTCCACCCTTCAGCTGTTGCTATAGAGACCAGGGTCCTGACTATAATCATCTTCACCACTGGCGCAAAGGTCTCATAATAACCAATGCCATAGACCTGACTAAATACTTTCACCACCAATCGTGCCTTATAGCGGTCAACTCCATCCTCCTTGTTCTTTCTTACAATAGATCCACTTTCATCCAATTGCCTTCATGCCATGTGGTAGTAGCACAAGCTGCTAGGTTTCGTTCTTCGCAAGAGCCTCAACCTCCTTTATCATCTCAACTTAGGGATCGAGAAAATGTCAAAAGATGTAATGAAAGCTCCATGTTTGCGAAAATGTTTGAGTAAGAAACAAATTGAGCAATATCATGAGGAAATCCAAATCGATCGTGTGGGACCTTCGTATTGTTCCGAGTAGTTTTCCTAACCAACCGGGGATTAGGAGGAATAATATCAGAAAAAGGAATAATATAACCTAAAGATAATGGCGGGTCTATGGTTGGTGCCGAAGATGAGGGTACCCTTGGAGTTGAAGTAAGCAATGACACTGTTCATGGAACATGCGCATGCGACTCAGGAAACAATCTGGTCCCTTCCCTCTTCTACTACTAGATGTGGGAGTGATGCATCATGTACACTAATTGTTGCTCCATCTGAGTTTGAATTTCCCTCTCATGATCCAACTCCTCATCATCCCACACCCCCATTGTCGGTACCACAGTCTATGACTCACTAACAAGACAATGCCAAGAAATGTCCCCAACCCTTACTATATGTCGCTCACCTCCATCACTACTATTCTCCCTCTCTCATCATATACCTCTACGTGAATCCTCAAAGAGTGAGGATTACCCATGATAGAAGTATGACTCATGCTCTTAAAATGTCATCGATAATCACAAACAATCTTCACTCAGCTAGGCACCAATAAACATAATCCATTTGAGTAACTAAGTACTCCAAAAATACACTCTTGAAGACTCTCGTATCCAATTTTTCTTCCCCTAACCTGTTATCCTGCACAAAACATACACAACCAAAAGTATTCTTGGGGATAGTATCTCCTTTCGTATCATTCCATATCCAAAATGAAATCTCCAGTTCAAGATTCAGGATGATATCATTTTAATCAGAAATGTAGTTGTCATAACTACTTGTTCTTGCAAGTACTTTCGGAGATTCATCGTGAACATCATGCTTCGAGCGACCTCGAGATTCCTCCTCTCATCTACCCCATTAGGCTCTAGTGTGTACGAGCAACTGGTTTGGTGCTTAATCCACTTTGATGATAGATACTCTCTGAATGCCCTGTTAATGTACCCTGTCACATAATCCGATCTCAGGCCCTTCAGTACTACACCATACTGAGTTTGCACTTATCTTAAAAGCAATCAAACAGATCGCTCTTGTTTTTCATGAGATGTAGCCAAGTAACTCGAGAGCAACAATCAACAAATGAAACAAAATAACAAAATCCATTGAATGTTGATATGGGATAAGGCCTCCATAAATCAGAATATATCAAATGAAAGACATGAGAACTCTTACTACCAAAGATACTATAAGAGCTTATGGTGTTCTTGACCAACTCACATGCATCACAAAATAGTTTATCCTTATTAACTCGTTCAAATAAATGGGGTTACAGTTGACTCAAAAGGAAGAAAGAAAGATGACCTAAACTTCTTTGGTGAAGTAATACTAAGTCCTTCACATTTGTCTTGTCTTCTACATAGCTCTTAACTAAATATGAAAGGGTTGAGTCCATTCTCTTCCGATCTATGTACCACAATCCACTACGCCATATTTCAATTCCAAGTATCCCTCATGTCCTCTTCTCTCGGAAGATCACCTTGGGAATATGAAACAAAATAGTACAACTTAGTTGGTGAAAAATGATATTTACAGAAAGAAGATTTATTGGAATGGAAAGAGCATGCAAGAGTTGGGATAAAGACAAAGTGTTTGTATATCACATTGTACCTTTACCAACTATTGGTAGATCCGTACCATTGGCTGTTTTGATACTCAATGGGACTTTTAGTGGAGTATAGGAGCTGTTATTCCAAAACATCACCCGTCACGTGTCTAGAAGTCCCAGAGTCAATGATCCATTATGAGGAGCCAGCACTGGTAAAGGATGCCAGAACTAGTGAATCACATGTCCCTTTATGGGGCTGAGGCTAGAGCAACATCACCCGAGAAGTCAGATAAGGTGGGTGTATATGCTCCCATCACTATAGCTTTCAGCTTTCTCTAGAGTACCTCGAAGAATGCTCGATCATTCTCAACAGACACAATACTATTCGCATGATCCTTTACATCATTATGCCCCATCAAGTTGGTGTGATACCCTCCCCATCCACCACCTCTAACACCACCAATTCTTCCTACACGATCACATCCCCTACCTCTAAATCAGGCTCTTCCTACAAAATCTCTCTCTCGGGGTAAGTTAGGACAGAACTGCATCGAGTAACCTATCTCTCCTCACTGTAAGTAGCTACAAGTTTCTCCCTGAGCACCAATCATTCGAGCGCTCGCAGTAGCCAAAGCTTTCGCACCTAAAACTACACTAGACTCAGGGTGTAGCTTCATATGACTTTCTTCATATATCATCTCAGTAATGGCCTCATCTAGTGACGGAATAGTACGCTGAGAAAGTAGGATTGATCTTCTCAGACCGAAGATTGGGTTTAGATTCTTCAAGAATTTTGTAATCCTCCCTAGCTCACGGATCTTTTGTAGCTCACACTAGAACAATCCAGGTTGGACATCTCTATTTGTATCACAACATCAATCTATAGCTGAATTTGTAATATTCTCATCTGATTTCCAAACCCAGAGAGGGTATTCTTCCATCTTTCCCAAATATCACTCACCAATCAAAAAACCATCCACATAAGAAGCAATCGAGGGGTTATGGAACTGAGCAACCAGATGTAAAGTTGAGTATGTATGGCCTTTCAATCATTGGTATGAGCCTCGTCACTTCTTTTCTCATTTCCCGTCAGGAAGTCCCTAGTTTCTTCCCAACTAAAGTGGCCTCATTTCGATGTGACTAGCTAAGATATGTGGCTTGTCCATTGAGCTTCAGATCTATAGATGGAAGATCAAGCTTGATGTGAGTCTGAGTAACAACAACGGTGGTCGTAGTCGAGATCCCATGTATGAACCTCAGCACCTCGGGATCAAGCTTCGCTAGAGCTTCCAATCTTTTTCCCGCCACATCCTCCTCCTTGCCTTCCATCTCTCACACACATCTACTCTACAATTCAACAATCTAAGTAGTCTCTAATCCATACCTCACCAGCTTCAACAATACAACATCAACATCCACAAATCCAATTCCAATATGCACAATCTAACCTGCCTAAATGGATAGCAAGGTTTAGACGGACACCCACCACAAACTGGGTTTCACAAGCTCCTAAATGCAATCAAACATACTCTATCAACACCACAAACTACAAAAAAAAAAGTTTTCCAAGAGTTCAACACACAAGGAAACATACTGCTACCTGTTGTTTTCTTCGTCAGGGCAGCAACCTAGTTGATGGAAACAACGAACAACAACCAGTCTGGTGGTAGCCTCAGGCGAGCAGTAGACTCAACTGATAGTAACTTGGGCAACATCTAGCCTGGTAGACATACAGGGGAATGGTATAGCAAAAAATAAGGAGGACAACAACCTGGTAGACTGCAACGAGGTAGGTGGATAGTAGCCCGGTTGTCTACAGCCTCAGGCAAACAACAATCTTGTGTACTGCACGGGGTAGCAGCAACTCCAACCGCATGGATGGCGTGCTGGGCATGGGCGCCTGAGAAGACAGCATGGGGACGTAGACTACACAGGCGCACACGGAACTGCATAGGGGCCTTTGGACTGCACAGGATCGCAGGTGGCTATGGGGTGTCAATTCTGGCAGCTAGGGTTTTGGGTGGTGGGGTAGCTCTGATACCTAATAGAAAGTATTGGACAAAAATGTAAACTTCTTTATTGAATAAAAGTCCCTTTAAATTATATATGTTACATCTAATACAAAATAGCACATAAGTCTTTCTTCTAATCTCAAAAAAACCAACAAATTGATTGATTGTATCCATTCCACCATTATATGTTGGATAATAGTTGCGTGGGAAACCCGTGCGGTACAAATAACCCCATATTATCTTTAAAATGACATAGATATATGGAGTCTACATTATCTTTAGCATACCCCCACAAGCTGAGGGATGGTGGGCTAACACTCAGCTTGTCATGAAATAGGCGAGGATGCATAGTACAAGACCTTTTGAGAATGCATCTGCTACCTAATCATAAGTACATAGATATTGTAGCAAAATATCCTTGTTGAGGATTTTTCTTTTGTAAAATGAATGTATACCTCAATACGTTTTGTCCGAGAATTAAATACAGGATTAGATCTAGCAATAGAGCTTCAACATCATCACATTACAACAAAGCAGCGGAATGCCTAGATCCTTGAAGAGCATCCATAACCAAAATGTTATATTATAGACAATAGTGCATTGATGAGCATATGGATCGCTTGTGTATTCAGAATCATAGAATGCATGAGGGTGAAGATAGTGTGGAGAAAATGTAAGTCCATGACTAACTAGACCTTGTTATCAGGCGATTTTCCAAGATGAATGCGGTGTTGCCAAGATGGGTCGAAACCGATAACCCTTGATCTAGGGAACTTAAACATCTCGAAAACTACTCAATCAAAACAAGAAGGAAAAGTGTTGTTGGATATGTGTTAGGATTTTATTTAAATTAGAATCCTCTTGAATTAGTAGTCCTTAAAGAATTCTAATGTTCATTAGCATTTCTTCTTATAACTATATGGTTTCTTAACCATTAGGGTTAAGGGAAAATTTTGAGGGGGAGAAAAGTGAGGGCTCGAGAGTCTCTGTTGTATCACATGATTGTCATTTTTTACTGGATCGATTCCCCTTCTTCTTGTGGATGCAAGCACATTGCCAAACCACGTAAATTCTATGTCGTATTTTTCTTATTGTGTTGTTTATCTCCAAGAACTGATACAAGTATATGGATTCATAGTGATTAGATGAAAGATGCACAATTTGAATAAACCCTAAATTCTCGGGTTTGACCATTGCCGTTGACCGTTAAACTCCAACATCGCCAATTTGAAATCTGAAGGTACCATCTCGATGGTCATTGCAAGTGGAACAAAAAAACCTACAGTATCGCCACAAAATTGTCATTGAGAAAAGGGTCAATTTGCAGGCAAATATTCTAAAAATCCCGTTTGACTATCAATGTTACAGTTAGAGTGGTCAATTGTCGCCGGTCTTCGCCACCAAGTAAAAAATTTAGGGCCTCATCGTGAAGCACATTTCTTGTAGAACAAAATCCCTAAGGTTCCAGAGACGATCTGTCGATGGATGTTAGCCAAAATCGTTGGCGAACGTTTGTCGCAAACCCCAGCACCACCGCAGCTTGTCCGGACAATTCCTATTGATTCCAAAGATGGATTTTAAATTTGGAGATACCAGCGTGAAGTTTGTTCTGTGAGAGAACAAAGGCCATGGGGTGCCATTGTTCAATTTGTGCCGAAAAGTGTCCGATTTATCCTTCAAAGTTTTGAAAGTGCGTGGGTAAGAGAGGCACTTCATTTTTTTTTGAGTTTTTTTATCATAAAATAATGTTTCCGGCAAGATCTCATAGATAAAATGATTCTATTCATTTTTGTGATTTTTCTGTTGAATTTTCACATAATTTCGTTCATGGATAGGACTTTTGGCAATGAATAGCATTTTTTGAAAGAAAAAAAAAAAGAAAAACATTATTTCATGCCAGATGAAGTAAAGGTATCATTGGGGATTGAGAAGTTTGATGGCACAGATTATGAATACTAGAGGATGTAGATAGAAGACTACCTCTATGGGAAGAAGCTCCATCTTCAACTATTGGGAAAACAAAATGAAAAGATGGATGGGGTTGAATAGAGCTTGTTGGATCGATGGATTGGGTGTTATTTGATTAACCTGTCGAGATCTATTGTACACAACGTCATCAAGGAAAAGACGATTGTGGATCTCATGGCGGCTTTATCAGGCATGTACAAAAAGTCGTCAGGGAATAACAAGGTACATTTGATGAAAAGTTATTCAATTTGAAGATGGCAGATGGTACGTCTATTGCACAACATCTAAATTTTTTTATTAATATCACAAATCAATTGTCATTTGTTGAAATTGAATTTGATGATGAGATACATGCACTGATAATATTGGGTTCACTGCCAAATAGTTGGAAAACCATGAGAATGATTGTCAGTAATTCTAATGGAAAGTCTAAATTTAAATATGATGATATTCATGATTTGATTTTGGATGAGGAGGTGCAGAGGAGAGATTCAGGCAAGACCTTGGGGTTCCTCTAAATGTTGATTCTCGAGGGAGATCACGAGACAAGAATTCAAACTGGGGAAGATCAAAATCAAAATACAGGAGCAAGAGCAAGTCAAGGCCTAGTCAGTATGCAACTTGCTGGAAAAGTGGAAAAGTGGGAAATTTTAGAACTGTGGAACCATGTTGAAGGTGAAGATTATGGAGAGAAAAATTGAGGGCTTGAAAGTCTCTATTGTATCTTAGGATTGTTATTTCTTAGTGAATTGATTTTTATTCTCCTTGTGCATGCAAGCACATTACCGAATCACGTAAATTTTGTGTCGTATTTTCTTGTTGTATGTTTCTATCCCAAACAGATGTATCTATTCGCACATATCAATTTGGGCCATATTGTTTTAACATTTCTTGAGTAAACTAAAAGTACCAACAGCCAATCACAGTAGTGACTCATTTTTTTCACCGGCTTATTCTTGCAGGTAAGAGCATTGCAATGCCTGGTGGAGTTTTCATCTTTATCGATGTTAGGGACTTAGCAAATGCACACATTTTGGCATTTGAGCATCCTTCGGCTAATGGGAGGTACTGTGTTGTAGTAAAAGTACTTAGCTGTTCCATAACATTGGAGGTCATCCACCAGCTCTATCCAACTTTAAATCTCTTTGAAAGGTAAGTCTCTTCTTTGTCCCTGTAAATATTTCAGCACAAGTGTGTTGGAAAAAAGTATTCTTATTTTTATATATATATATATATATATATATATATATATATATATTTG
>JAOWBN010039436.1:0-10019 GCA_028565015.1 Pinguicula moranensis
ACTTTAATTAAGCAATTGATCCCAATTATTAGCAGGATAATGAATAGGGGCCTGGCCGACCGCACGAAAATATTCTTCTTCTTATTTTTATAATATTGAAAAAATAAAATTAAAAATTAAAAATAAATAATAAAAAAAAGGTCATGTTGGATGGATCAAACAACGACGTGGGCCAATTCAACAAGGCACAATCCCAAACTACGTGAGATCAACATGGCATGGTTGATAAATGGGTCATGCGGGATTGCAAGACATGGTTGGGTACCTCTAGTTTGAAACCAAAAAATTGTGAAAAATATTTAAAAATTTAAAATCTAGCCCCCACCCCACCGCGCTTGACCATTGGCCCTCAAGATTAAAATTCAGTAGGCCCAACACCCTACATAGCAACCTACTCCATTTCATTTTTTTTTATTTTTCCACCTTTAAGTCCCGTGCCCTATCAATTTTCTAAACCCTGAAAAACAAAAAAAACAAAAATCTAAATAATACCCCAAGAATAAAGCTTCCATCCGCCGCCTTTCTTCCTTTTTTGTTGTCGGCGAGGTAAATATCTTACATTTTCCTAGGCCTAATGCTCTTTTTTAGGTGGGGCTAAATTTGTTTGGGGGTGGTGCATATTAAAATTTGGGTTGGAAACCAATAATAACTATTAGAATCTTCCACCTCGAAATGCTAATGGAGATTCTGAAAGGTTTGTAAGAATTTTCTCTACTACTAGTAGGCTTATGGGAATTTCCTTGAGGATACTGCTTTTTCTGATCGACCCAGAGTCATGTAGAAAAAAACACTAAAGTAAGGGGTGCAGAGCAAAAATAAGAAAGGTAAGAGTACCCAAACTTGCAGAGCATATTTGTTAATCCCAAACATAGAATTGCAAAGTTCCAAACCACGACACCACCCTTATTTCTATTTCTGTGTTTTGGATAAATAAGGCCCATGGCGTGGGTGATGGGCAGGCCGACCTCCCTCCACCCTTGCTTGTAGTCTTATGAATATTTGGATTGCATTAAACGTACTAGTACGAATAAAGGAACAACATAAACATAGGAAATTTGTTTGGGATAATTATAATGTACGAAATTATTTTGGACGGACTAATACATGGGTTCTAAAGCGTCTCTCCGCATAAAGTTTGGTAGAAATCAAACATTCACCTGAAAGTTTGAATCTTCCGAACTTGAGAAAGGACACATTTGCAGAGAGTTTTTCCTGTAGCGAATTTTCCCTCCAAAGCGTTTTGTCCAATCATCTTTACATTTCGTGTTTTCTTCTATTTATACAAACGTGTACATCCGATAAAAAAACATGTGCTAACTAACAAGAGCGTTTCTTCAAGTGTTTGACAATCTTGTTCATTGATTCATGGTGGATCTCGCCGTCGCACATACGCCACGTCTCCCAGTCCAAGTTTACTCCAACTAAAAGAGTTGTCATTAGTTTTCCTGTCCAGAGGCACGATTTCTCCACTTATCAGCTCCGCTTCATTCAAGTTCTTTCCTGAGGCATCATCGAACAGAGCTGATTGATGTCCCAAGTTCTTCTGCAAGTGTTGATCGCATGAGATGTCAGCTTCGACCAAAGAGGACAAATTCTGATACTTCAACACGCCCTTCCTAAGATGAGCGTTCCAGAGACTCATCTTGCACAGAATCGAGCAAAAATGGGCTCCTGACAAGGCCTTAGTGAAAATATTAGCAAGTTGGCATTTGGAAGCAATATGTTGAGGTGCAATCAAACCTGATTTGTACTGATCTCGTACTACATGACAATCAATCTCTATGTGCTTTGTGCGCTCGTGAAATAGAGGATTCGCCGTGATGTTAAGTGTTGCTCTATTGTCACACCAAAACGGCACTGGAAGTAGAGGAGTAATCTGAAACTCTTTCAGTTCATATATAATACATTGAAGCTCCCTAACAGCTGTGGCCATCACACGGTATTCGGCTTCTGCTGATGAGTAGGCTATTGCCTGCCTTTTGTTTTCCAGGATATAAGGCTACTCCCCAGAAAAATACAGAAACATGTCAAGGACTGGCGAGTGATTCTGCAGCTCCCCCAGTCTCCATCGCTGTAGGCTGTCAAGGCTGATGAGGGCTCACTGGAATAGAACAGTCCAAGAGTTGGATTACCAGACAGGTAGCGAAGCACATGAGTAGCAGCTTGCTAGTGTGAGTCCTTAGGCTGATGCACGAATTGGCTAAGTTGTTGGACTGCATATGTTAAATCTAGCCTGGTGTAATTGAGATACAATAACCTGCCAATGAGCCGCCTATATTTTTCAGGGTTATGATATGCTGGAGAGGGATCCTGATCTGCGGCAGAAAACTTGAGATCTGCCGGAAGAGGTGTAGCAGCAGCTGAACAATCCAGATACCCAACATCAGAGAGAAGATCTCTAACATATTTTCTTTGGCTAATGTAGATTCCTGCAGAAGATCGAGCCACTTCCATGCCTAGGAAGTATTTAGCTTCCCCCAAGTCCTTTATTGTGAAAGTAGCATCCAGGTAAGACCTGACATCATTCATGACTTCCACCGATGTTCCTGTAAGTAAAATGTCGTCCACATACACTAGGAGATACATTTGAGTCTGTGGTGTGACAAATGTGAATAGGCACGGGTCATGATATGATTGTTTGAACCCATACCCAATCAGCTTCGAGGTAAATTCAATATTCCACTGGCGCGAGGCCTATTTTAGCCCATACAAAGATTTCAACAATCTGCACACCTGACCCTTTCGTGCTTTGGCATAACCCAAAGGTGGGTACATATATACTTCCTCATCCAATTCTCCATGCAGAAAAGCATTGTTAACGTCCATTTGATGTACTGCCCATTGCCTGGAAGTTGCTAGGGCAAATAAGATCCTCACAGTGACCATTTTAGCCACGGGGCTAAAGATTTCAGTAAAATCCTCACCTTCTACTTGTGTGTAGCCTTTTGCAACAAGCCTTGCTTTGTACTTGTCCAGTGTCCCATCTGGTTTACATTTAACTCTATAGATCCACTTGGAACCTATGGCCTTCTTCCCCTCTGGCAGGTTTGTAAGCTGCCATGTCTTGTTGGATTCAAGTGCTAGTTCCGTTTTCATTGCTAACTGCCATTTTTCATTTTTTCTTGCCTGATTGTAGTGTTTAGGCTCAGTGATGGAGAGATTCGCTGTAAATTCACAATAGGTGCCAGTGAAATAACAATCACTATCTGAAAGACAAAGGTCTGGTGCATCTGAAGTGCCAACAGCAGAGTTATACACGTGAAAGTCATCCATCCATGCAGGAGGAGTAACCTGCCTGGTACTGCGTCTGAGGGGAGGTGTTGGATCCAGTGAATTATGATTCTGGTCTGAAAGCTCAGCATCCTTGTTGTGGACAGAAGAAGGCATTGGATCATTTGAAGCTAATTCATTCCCATTGGAAAGTTGATCAGAAACAGAAATTGTAGACTCCTTATCAGGACCATGAAAACAGGGCAGAGGCAGGGGAACCCCATCTTCAGAACCTGAGTGAAAAGAAGGAAAAGTTGTTTCATGAAACTGAATATCTCTTGACACAACAATCTTCTTGGTGGCTAGAATAGAAACTTTATATCCCTTTTGACCAGAGGGGTATCCAACAAACAATCCCTGAAGAGCCCTAGGATCCAACTTGTCGCTGCTTGGGCGAAGATCCATGATGTAGCGTAGGCATCCGAAGGTTCTAAGCTGTTTCAGATCTGGTTTTCTGTTGTAAAGTACTTCAAAAAGAGTCAGCCAATTAAGTACTCTGCTTAGCCATCTGTTCACCAGAAACGTTACTGTAAGGACTGCCTCCCCCCAAAACAATTTGGGAAGTTTAGCCTGGATGAGCAGCGCCCTAGCAACCTACAGCAGGGTCCTATGCTTCCTCTCCACCAATCCATTTTGTTGAGGGGTATATGCACAACTTCGTTGATGCCTTATGCCATTGTCTGAGAAGAAGTTAAGATAACGGCTGTTAAGGAATTCTGATCCATTGTCGGTCCTTATCACTTTAATCATCAGATCATGTTGAGTTTTAATCATCTTGACAAACGTTTCTATCAAGGTAGAAACTTGGTCCTTGTATTTGAACAAATAAACCCATGTGCATCTGCTATGGTCATCCACAACAGTTAAGAAATATTGACATCCGCTCAATGATGGCAGTTTATAGGGACCCCATACATCCATGTGGATGAGATCAAAGCAGTTCAAAGATCGGTTGACACTGT
This sequence comes from Pinguicula moranensis, assembly GCA_028565015.1. Lineage (NCBI taxonomy): Eukaryota > Viridiplantae > Streptophyta > Magnoliopsida > Lamiales > Lentibulariaceae > Pinguicula > Pinguicula moranensis. Next base: position 4,233 of record JAOWBN010039436.1, read on the forward strand.
TATCAAAAGGCAGCCTGCTTTGCTTAGAATATGAACAAATTCTACAAGAGTCTACATTGTGTTTCCTTATTACAGATCCTTCTGAATCCATCAAATGTTTCATGACATCTATAGAAGGATGACCTAAGCGGTTGTGCAACACATCGGCTGTAAGAGCTGAACAAAATGAGACAGAACTGTCTTGGTCAAAACCATAATTACACAGTCTTCTTGATATGAGCATAAAACTCCTTTCACCCTCCTGAATTGTCGCTGGACTGAAAGATTCAGGAGTAAGAACATATAAATCCTTTTGCACTCTGCCAACAGCCACAACTCTATGAGATTTAAGGTCCTGCAGAATGCACTTGTCAGGTAGAAAATGCAACCATAAGTCAGAATTCTGGGACAACTTTCGAACAAACAACAAGTTGTATTTAAAGCTAGGCAAATATAGACAGGATTTCAACGTTAATGTGTCAGACAAAACCACATCACCACCATAGGAAACAGGCTTGATGCTGCCGTCTGGTAACCAAACAGGTGATATCCTTTCAAAGCAAACCACATTAGATAAAACAGCAAAATCCGTGCACATATGATTGGTTGCACCAGTATCAACTATCCACACCAGTCTTGACATGTCCTTATCTGCAACAGCACTAAAGAGGTAAAGGATTTAATACCTACAAAGTCCTCAAAATGAGCCATGTTCACAGTGGTCTTCTTATCAGCATCAACCACCCATTTCCCTTTTGAAAGTCTGTGAATGTCCTTCTGCATATCTCCCATTGCCTTGTATAAACTCTGCATGCTTTCTCCATGGAAATCCAGGGGTGTGTAGGCGTGATTGCCGTCTAGATCAGAATCCACCAGATTAGCAGAGTATCCCTGTGTCTGCTTTCTTTTCTGATCGGCATTCTTATCTGGATATCCCTTCAGTTTGTAACATTCCTCAATGGTATGTCCACTTTTAGTACAATGAGTGCACTTCTTTTTTTCTCCCCACCTACTTGGATAGCCTTTCAACTGGTAACACTCATATATTGTATGGCCAGACGTTTTGCAATGACTACACTTCAACTGTCTTCGATCCTGTTTACCTATATTCTCCAGTCAGCACCTTTGGCAAGCATAGCAGCATTGACTCCATCATGAGCTGTTGCTATGTTGGTGCTCACTTGTCTTTGTTTTTCAGCACTCACAATTACATTATAGACCATGTCAATGTCAGGAAGCGGGTCAATGCGCAGGATATGTCCTCTATCAGCTTCATAGATGTCATTCAGCCCCATCAAAAACTCCATGACTCTATCTTCGTTTTCTCGTTTCATCAGAAGCAAACCAACATCTCCATCCACATGAGGAGTTGGTCTCAATTGTTCGTATTGGTCCCATACAATTTTCAGCCTTCCAAAAAAATCACACGCACTAGCAGAATCTTGTCTCATCACTGACATACTATCTTTTAGTTCAAACAGATGTGGCAGATTGGTTGTTCCAAATCTCTTTTCTATACTCTGCCACATCTTTCTTGCATCATTGACAAAGACATAGGATTTCATTAACTCTCCTTCCATAGATCTGTGGATCCAGGAGCACACAAGGCTATTTGCCCTTTTCCACCTCAAAAACATTTCAGAATCTTCTCCAGGTTTCATCAGTGAGCCATCTATAAAACCGACTTTCAGTTTTGCTTCGAGTGCAGAGATTACAACACATTTCCAGACCAGAAAATTTGATTCATTCAGACGTATGGGCACAAGCTGCATTCCGGGACTGTCAGACCCATGAACTTGCAGCTGCTCCTCTATTAGCTCATACAGACGTTGCTTATGATGCAGCTTCAACTGTTCCTCACATTCTGTTTCAGTAATGGCCATTTGCTCTACAGATATTTTGTTTTCCAGATCTTGTCAACTTGTGCGATGTGCACCGTGATATGGATCTGAGTATCACTGCTCTGATACCATTTAGAAATCAAACATTCACCTAAAAGTTTGAATCTTCCGAACTCGAGAAAGGATACATTTGCATGGAGTTTTCCTGTAGCGAATGCGAATTTTCCCTCCAAAGCGGTTTTGTCCAATCATGCTTTCATTTCGTGTTTTCTTCTATTTATACAAATGTGTACATCAGATAAAAAACGTATCCTAACTAACAAGAGCGATTCTTCAAGTGTTTGACAATCTCGTTCATTGATTCATGGTGGATCTCTCCGTTGCACATACGCCACGTCTCCCAGTCCAAGTTCACTGCAACTAAAAGAGTTGTCATCAGTTTTCCTGTCCAAAGGCACGATTTCTCCACTCATCAACTCAGCTTCATTTAAGTTCTTTCCTGAGCCATCACCGAACAGAGCTTATTGATGACCCAAGTTCTTCTGCAAGTGTTGATCGTGTAAGATGTCAGCTGCGACTAAAGAGGACAAATTCCGATAGTTCAACAGCCTCCTTATCCACTAGATGATCAACCATTGGCCAGCCGTCCCACATATTCATTGGTCTATCTGCGTCGGGATGGGGGATGCCAAATGTTAAAAGTAATTTTGCAAGCGGTCGTAGTTTTGACACATTGTTTTGTCCCTTTATTTTCATTTTCATTTCAACATGATCCAAACGCCATAGGCATCGAATAATTACATTAAATGATTAAATGAATTTCATAAATTAGAGTCGCCATATCATGGAAGAGTCTGGATACATACGCGTGTTACTCATGAACGCGTGCCATGTATTGGAAGTCTAATCAAGTGAAAGATCACGATAAGGAAAGTATAATTCCTTCGATTCGTTAGATGAGTGATCGGCTTACTTTATTGAGACGAAACCATTTTAAACGGGATGAAATCCAACTATTTGTAAATAAATACCAATTTTATTTCATGTGCCCCATCTCCATCTCTCTAATATTGGAAACAATTTTGTTTTGATCCTCGAACAATATACCAAGGACGAATTTAGCAATGTTTTTTTACGGGAGCTAATTTTTTTGTGTTGTGCATGAAAAAATATTTAAGGATAAAAATAATTTTTTTAGGGGGACGATGTTTTTTTTTTGATGGTTACAAAATAATTTATCTATTCAACAGTTATAAATTTTAGTATTTTATCAACTTAAATAATAATAAAAAATAAAATATAAATCATTTAATATACTACAAATTAACTTTCAATAAAATTATTTATAATATATATAATTCTCTTACAAAAGCATTTAAATATTATCTTTTTATTATTTTTTTTAGACAAAATAAGCCCCAAGGGGAGGGTAGCCCGGCCAAGCCCCCCTCTCCCTCCGCCTTGCAATAGATAGTATGTATAGTAGAAAATGAAGATCATTCATTATAAACATGAAGTAAAAGCACTCCCTCATACATCAAGGGTCCGTTTTGTAGAATCTCTTTGTACAACATATTAAAGAAAGGATTGAAGAATCTCTCTGTACAACACGATTCGGATGTATAGTGTCATCCCCAACGCTTTCCCGCCAACTTCCTCCATTCTCGACATTGCGCGCCATCCGGAGAGCTCCGACTGACCAAAACCCAATTCGTCACCACCACTCCCCAGGGCCACCTCATGCGCCCAGGGAGACACACATACCATGACCCCCTCTTCCCACCCAAAGCCCACCTCACCCCACCTCACCCATACTAATACTACTAACCATGGTAAATCCATGGCGGATACCTTCCCATCATGCCAAGAGACTACATCGAGCAACAATCAAAGCTGGAAAGACAGTGATACTGGCCTACTCCAACTCAATTTCGAGAGGTTTCCCCGTATTAGTATCCAAAAGGGTTGGGAACCAATACACCGACAAGCAGCACCCGGTATCTGTACATGATCGATTGGGACGAGGGTGGACATTGAACAACCAACGAAAATCTTCATAACTAACTTCCCCCTTGATTGTGGGAAAGATAGCCTGCAAAGCATGCTCCGATGACAAGGCAAAATACTGCAAACTCACAGTAGCTCTCAAGATTGGCAACAATGGACTACCTTTTGGATTTGTATCGTTTGATGAGGTAGAAGATTTGGACACTCTACCAGTGCAGCTTAACAAAGTTTGGATTGGCTCATACCACTTGCAGGCCAATCGTGCAATATTCCCAAAATTGGTTAAGGGAAAATCAGTTGATGCATCTCGCCCACCTCAGTGAAAATTGGAATAATCAAAGGTGTGCCGACTCCGATATTAGGGAAACAGTATGTTGGGGGCGCCTCTTGTAGTACTATTGCATCCTGGGTCACTCTTTGTGGCACTGGAACTTTGAGAACTATAACGGTATGAAGAGAGCTACAAATTGCCTTAAAGGTTGCTGGCTATTTTAACATCATTGTGAGTCCTTCGGGAGTAGGTCAGGGGCTCATATGGGAGGAGACAGAGTCGGACCTGAATAACCTCTTAAGGAATGACCAATTGAATGATCTCAATCAATTTGACAAAGTAGTCTGATCATTCAATGACATAAAAGGTGAACGCTTTTATTAAAAATTGATATATCAATAAAATGAGATTTAATATGCAATCAAACTCAGAGAGCCACCGAAATGGGGCAATATTTCTTGCGGCCAGGCGAGATCAATCCTTGATTCTTCGAAGCAAATTCTGCAATTCGATGGCCTCCATTGTAATAGCATGCGATGAGATCCCAACATCATGAATGGCGTAGATAAATGGCGGTGAAATCTCAACATAAGATTATTGCTGATAGGAAATACATGTAAAAAAATAATTTTGCAATAAGTAAATAAAAATGTTTAAGGATCAATTTTGTACCCATAGTTATTTTTTTCATTTTGCTTCTCCTCTTAATTTTACTTCTCCTTTTAATTTTGTATTTTTTGAGTGTTTGGTAAAATTATGAAAAAATTGAAAAAATTATTGAAATAGTGTTTGCAATCAAAATTTGTAAGTTGATTAAATAGTGTTTGTAGTTAAATTTAATAAGATAATTTTAATTTATTTACGAAATTGCCATTAAAAGTAGAAATAGAAAAAAAGTAGCCTCCTATTTAATTCTGAAAAAATGAGTTTTAGCAGGAAAAAAAGAGAAGGAGAAGTGGAGTTTTAAAATATTATTTTTAAAATAATTTGAATAAAAAAAGGAGAATGAAAAAATAATCCGAAAACAACAACAACACTATAAACCATGCCCTAAATAAATTTTTTTTAGCAAAATCTGTGAGGTAAGAATTAAGGCACACAAACTATTTATTTTAATACAATATACAGCCAAAAAAACTTTCCTATCCTTGTATCTTTATATTTTCATGAGCAAAACCAGAACCAGCCCTTTCGTATGAAAATAGCCTAATACAATACAAGCCCAACCACTAACATCCCGGGCAAAAGTAAAATTCAATTAAAAACGTAAAATTCGGTATGTTCGAAATTGGAAATCAGGATTCAGGAAGACGGGAATGGAAGAAGAAAGTCACAACGACAACGGCGAGTCCAAAACTGGCGGCGAGGAAGAAGAGCCGGCGGTTGGGCCTGTTGCGGCACCCCGTGGCAACCGAAAGCGCCCTCTTCAGTTTGAGAAGAACTATCTCGCTTGTCTGCCCTCCGCTAACATGTATCTGCTCTTTTTCTTCATGTTCACGAATTGTTTGTGTGGTGTTAGGGTTTAGGGTTTTCTTGACGTTACTTACGAGGACATAGTGAGCATTAGTCTAGAACAAAATGAACTGCTATGAATTTGGTTGCAATGGTGCATCTTGGTGCAGGTACGAGAAGAGCTATATGCACAGGGATGTAGTTACACATGTAGCTGTTTCAGCAGCTGATTTTTTC
>JAOWBN010039447.1:0-10019 GCA_028565015.1 Pinguicula moranensis
TCAAATGAGAGAGATGGATATGGTAACTGCTTTGACGTAAATGAACCAATCATAGCAGGAAGTCCTCTTTCAAGAGTCAGTTGGACTTGACTGCCGGATGCTTCATAGTTTGCTAGACACATGGTCAAGAGTTGGTTGGAAGATAGATGTGCACCAAAACTACCATAGCCACATTCTATATCCAGAATGGTTCGAATCTGAAATGAAATGACAATGTTGAGCTTCCAAATATTAATATATACAAATATAGTCAGACTGAAAAAATAACATAATAAACTCTATTGCAATGCAAACAGACTATGCTCTGTGAGGAATACAGCAAATAAAATCTATTATTCACATCCGTTGAACCAATGATAGTTAAAGATGTGGTGACTCTTTTGACACACAGTAACCAGTGTATATCATTAGAGTTTGCAATTAAAGGAGCTGGAAGGTAAAGCCGGGATCCAACTTAGTGCACTTGGGTACTGTTCAGAACCAACAGCAAGAGCTATGTCAATTAATAGTTTGAAACTGCATTAGTTGTGTGAAATCAACACTAAAGAGAGTGTCACAATGAACTACGAAGAGCAGAATTCAATGTACAACTAGCAAAAAGAGATGTCCACATTTTTATATACTAGAGAAAGAAATCATATGAAAAATATATTCGGCCATTTCAACTTACTCCTACTCGTGTAAAGTAGGATACATTTCTTTGACCAATAATTTCAGCAATTTGATGGGAGTAGTCTTCAACATCGAAAGTAGATGATACAGAACGGAAGGAAACCTGGTCTTCATCCAACATCATCATTCTGTATCCACAAAGAAAAAGAAAGATATATGCATAAAACATACCGCAAAGCTGCTCAGACAAGTAAAACAAAGTATTTCCCTTGAACCTTTTTGTCAGACTTCCAGAAGATAGCACCTCTTGTGCAGTAATCTTTACATTTGCCAACCAGATGACATCTCTTCCATTAGGCCATCGCAGGGGAATTCTATAATTGACTGGAGGAAGGACCAAGCAAGTTTGTTTTGAAATGTGTTCGCAATGGCGATCATACTCTTGACCATCAGAATATCCTAGAGCAAGATTTTCTGAAACATTGAAGCAGGGTACATAGTTTTCATACTCCTCTGAACAGTAATCCAATTCTCTCGACCTTGACAAACCAAGAGAAAGATCCCCTATTTCATAAAGGTCTGACACCAGTTGTTCCTGAAGCCGCCTATAACCTCGGAAAATTTGGCCTCTCGAAGCAGACGTTATGGAAAGGGTCCACCAGAAAGAACCAGTAAGGGTAAGAATCACAATGACTAGTAAACTATACTTGATCAAAGAGAGAGTTACTTTGTGTTGACTCCTCATAGGCCCCGGGCTAAAGGGATCAGACATTAAACCATTCTCGTTCAGACCATGTTTTATAGATATTTTATCCCTGAAAAGATATGCAAAAGGAAAATTGATAGATAAATGCATATCATCGGCACCATTTTTACGATTTCGATTTACATCTTCCTTCTCCGTCTTTTCTTTCTTCTGTGAGTCTTCCCATAAATCATTGTTGCTCTGTGAAAACCTCCCCCCTCCACCCGATACACCTCGATGAAGAGGCCTGGCCATTTTACAACCTAAGGAACACCAAAAGGGAATTATCATTAAATAGAATGCTGACCAAAATGTCCAAGCCAGTAAACAAATCCCAATAGTAAATAAAACCAACCATCTCCGAAAGAAGCCATACTGCAAAGAAAAACGGCAATCGCTCCCTCGGTGAGATCTGTGCACACTTCCTAATAGATCCCCTAACCGTACTAAATCAATCTTACATGCAATGACTGCGGAAAAGCACCATGAAACCTAAATAAAGAAACTTTACAGCTTACATGGGACTTTAGCTAAAAGCAGATATAGGGAAAACAAAATCCTAGTACACAAAGAATGAATAATATATTTTAGTAAATATACTTCTATCACAAACAAATTCTCCCGAGTGAGAGCGAGATGATTTTTCCTTAACCACAACAAACCGAAAATCACATCACTTCATTCCTCCAGAAAATCGGAATACATCCCAGAAAGGAATACCCAGAGAGCATCCATTTTGAATCAAATAAGAAGAGGAAAAGAAACCAGAAAGCCCAAAGGATCACTTTATCAATGCTTAACCAATGAATCAAAAGGAACAAAAGACACAAGGACAAAACAATGGTTTTTCCTCAGCAGCTCGTACCTCAAAAGGATGTGGAATTTGCCGACAAGAGGAAAAATACTAATCACGCTCCCTCAATTTCAGCCTATCCAGCTGGTTCAATGAATTCCTCAGAACTCAAGATTTGTCATTTTCTCAGTTTTCTACCATTTCTTGATTCCAAACACGGAACAACGAGAGAACATACACTTCCGTACAATTCCTTTTTCAGCAGCTTCTCTGTTTACGCGGCTTTGGGTTCTGTTTCATTTCAGCCATACAAGAGAAGAGAAGAGAACAGCTGGAGAGAAGAGTGAGAAAAGGGGAACAGGAAGAAGAAGAAAAATGATTTAGCGGTGCATTACATATACACATAATAGATACAACTCCAACTGTAGAGAGAAATGATGTGGCAATGCGCTATTGGCCGAAACAAATTCGTGCGCCAAACGCACGAATTTGTTTCGTGCGCTATATCATTTCTCGAAAAATGCTATAGCCCACGAATTTCTCGCCACACGAACGCACGAATTGAAGGAAAATGACCGTTTTCCCCTCGTGTTAAACACAACATCCTTGTTTAACAAAGGGGCAAAACGGTCATTTTCCTTCAATTCTTGCGTTCGTGCAGTGATTAATTCGTGCGCTATAGCATTCCTCAGCCGAATGTACTTTTGAAGATTTTCCAAGGGTGGGCCTGCAACTGGCACGGCGGGTCACTGTAACCTGACATGGTAGTTAGGCGGGCCATGTCAGGTTCAAGTTTTTTCTGGCCCGTACCCGCCTGGCCGGATTTTAGGCCCATCACGGTAGGCGGCCAGAAGGTTGGCCTGTCGGATTGGCCAAACTTCAAAAAAAGTAGGTCGGGCGGTAAAAACACCTTTTTTAATTATTTAATTAATTAGAATATAAAATAATATTAAAATATTGAATTCTAATTTAAAAAATACAAAAGTATTAAAATATTATTATTTTCATAATAAAAAATGATTTTTTTTTGAAAAACTTACCCTAAAATCTAAAAGTATAACTAAATAACTTATAAACTAACATAAATTATAAATTTATATAACTTATAAACTTATATAACTTTTAAATTTTATATAAAATTTATAAAGTTTATATAACTTCTAAACTTATTTAACTTATGAACTTTATTAAACTTATATACTTATAAACTTTATATAATTATAAACTTATAAAATTATAAAACTTACACAATTCACATGAAATTTATATAACTTATAATATCTAAATAAACTTATAAATTTTACACAAATTTATAAATTTTTTATACACTTAAAAATTTATATAACAAAATGTTTTATATAAACATTTTTTAAAATAGTAATAAAAAATATTAAAAAATTAATCAATAAAAAAATTATACACAAACTGGTGGTTCAAAACCAGAGGTTCAACCGTATCGGATCCATCCTAGAACTGGGTCAGAATCGGAGGGCGTGCGTCCCCGGACGGTTCGGTCAAGGTTCTAGATTGACTTGGCAAGTCAAGGCAGTTGGCATAGCCCGCTCACCTCTACATCAAATTCAAAGATACGGGAATTCTGTGTTGTATTCAGAAAGATAAAAAGTCGCTTTCTTAGGTCGGTTCGATAGTCATTTTTCGTCCGAATTTCAGTCAGTGTCCCAATGGATTCATAGTTCGTTACACACAAATTATGTCGAATGCTAGTGACCGGTATTGTTCACCTTTTGCTAGGTTTTCGAATTCCGTTCTTTGGGATTAAAAATTAGCCAAATTATCCGTTGTCACTGTTATTTTTATTTTATTTACGGCCTATGTGATTCCTTAAATGCACCTTAGACCTAATTTCATTTTATTTTCCGTCATTACAACCTAAATCTAAAGCCAAAACCCTCAACCTCATGCCAGTTCTACATTTGCAGGAATTCGGTTGGAAAGATTTCAAATTGCAAGGTAGGCTCGAATGTGGGACGATATGAAGATTTACCACTTTGTTTGCCCCCTTTTTCCCACTTGCATTTTAGGTTCCGGAGCTTACGAATTTTTGCAAACTTGCTTAGTTTTTTTAGGTAGGTAATTTCATCATAAGTAAAATAAGATAACAGAGCTATTTACCGACAATACTGAGACTTAAAGTGTCTTCAGTACACGATTAGGAACAACTATCCGCTAGTTGCTTTGCATGAATGAGAATATGCAACTGGGATGACAAAATCCATCGCCAAGCATCCAACCCGTAATCGCCTTGCACCGTAATCCAACTCCATAGTTTTAACTTTATCCATTCCTCCATTGACCTTGCTTAGTATTCCTGTGTTTTTTGCTCGATTTTTTTTTTTGATATGAAAATTTCATCCTTTTATTATGTAGTGGCTACTGCCAGAAAAATAATTATAGCTACATCGTGTCCTCTGCGCCTATGAGAATTGCATACAGTTGTGGGGGTTCCGGAGCTTGTCACCTAATACTAACCTACTATCTAGTGAATTGTATGTAATAACCCAGATCCAAGTAGAGACTTTAGTACTCTCGAGGAGTGAGTGAGTACAGGGAGTTACACCCTCAAAGATGAACTTGTTATGGGCTTTCCATATGCCCCAGACTATGCTATGCCAGAAAGACTTCCAGATTTTATGCCATCTTCTCTGTATCAACATGCCTAGATGGGCCAAATAATGCTGCTTTGGATTATTGCTTCCAACAAAGACATATCTTAACCAGTGGTAAAGCTTCTGCCATAATTCATATGCTTTGCTACACTCCAAAAATATATTTCTGAGTGTTTCCTCCTTTTTTTGACAAAAGGCGCATCCTGGAGTGGAGCATTGAGCTGTAAGCACTCCTCGGTTGTGTAGATTACCAAATGTAGTTATCCGCTCCTATATCAGTCTCCACACGAAGGCTTGCACTCATCTCGGTGATCCTCAACCCCAACTTGTAGCATTTTTTCTCGAATTAAAGTAGAATTGGGTTTAGAGTTCTGTTGAAAGCTTGCTTAGTATTCCCACTTGCAAGATTTTGCATAGTCCTTTTTGTTTTATTTACGGCCTATGCAATTTTTGACAGCTTGCTTAGTTGGGATAGTTGGATCAGTATTAAGAATCTCTTCACTTGTGAAACTAATTCTTGCTGATTTTTTTTTGTGTTTATTTTCCATTTGAGAAGAAGCTCTTGCATGTCAGTCTAGTTGATCTCTAGCAATAATCAAATGTTAAAGAATGGGTCATGTGACTTTGTAAGAATTGTACTATTTTCATGCTTGAAGTTTGTCCCAACATTAATTCTTACTCATGGCTAGATTCTTTAGCCATTGCAATTAATGGCATCCAAAACTAGATTTAATAATGTTGGGTAATGTTAGGTGGGAGATGTTGGGTAATGGTAGATGGAGAAAGCAAACGCCCACCAAACCTCACCTATATGTATCAGTATCGAATGAATGAGTTAAAATCAATTTAATATTCAACAACAACTTGGTATAAGAGCTAACATACACAGGAATACAAAATCCCAAACTCAAAGTCCGCCGCTACCACCGGAGAAGAGTCATCGGAGTACGCCCGTCCTAGAACACCACTGATCCAGGCCGAAATTGCCGTGGATGACTAGGGTTTCGGCTGGCATTTTCGTCAGATCTACAGCGCGTCCACCGCCGCCTGCACCAGAGACCATGACCGCCGAAATTGCACCGCTGAAAGCTTTTTGTGGTCATATCGGGCACCCGAGCCGCTTCACGCACCGCTGCCAGAGCCGCCGAGGTGGAAAATAGAATCTTCGATCCTGTGAGCTCATTGCACCCGTTGAATCAGTTTTCGTAAATGTTATTCCGTTTGATCCATATTTGTGCTTTAAGGATAAATTGAATTTTTTATGTCTGAATTTAAGTGAAATGCCTAAACTTGGGGTGTCTCAATTAGACATGTCATGGAGCTGTTAATTGATTGATTATTGTCGAAAATTATAGGGATTGTATTGACTGTTGTGGAGTGCTTGTTGTGACATGGCAGGAAAGGATGATGACGTGATGGGAAAACGGTTGGAAGCATTGGTGAAACTTGATCCTGCTACACTGCAACTTATCCAAGGAATAGTGCAGAGAATGAGTATTTTACCAATGCCAATTGTTCCATATATCACACAGGTCAAGCTTGACCTACCGACTATTGACTTGAAACTAGATGGACAGGCTTCCTATGTTAGTTGGTCTCGTCGGACTAAGACTATCTTGGTGGGTAGAAAACTAGGAAGCTATCTGACAGAGGATGAAAAAGGTAAGGCGATTGCTCAGACTGATGACTGGAAATCGATTAATTCTCAACTGAAAATATGGTTATAGAACTCATTAACTCCTACCATTGCCTCCTGGCTGAAGGTTTGGAACTTGTTAGTGATATGTGGCTTGATTGAAAAAGAATTAATCTAGAAAAGAGAATCAAATGCGTGTGTTTGATATTGAAAAAAAGATTTATGATCTGGTTCAGGAAGATAAAAATGTTGAAGATTATGCTGCTTGTCTCATCAAACTGTGGGAGGAAGTAGATTACTTTCTACCTGCTTTATGTAGATGATATGATCATTACAGGAGACGATGAGAGGGAGATACCAAAGCTGAAGGTTAGATTGGGCAAAGAATTTGATGTAAAAGAACTGGGAGAGATGAAATACTTCATTGGGATTAAAGTAGTTCGGAGACTAGAGGGGATAGTACCATCTCAAAGGAAGTATTTCTTGGATTTACTCATGGAGACAGGCATGCTTGCTTGCAGCTAGGGAACCTATCGAGCAGAGAGTAAATCTGAGTACTGATGTTAGTGAACCTGTGGATATAGAGAGGTATCAAATATTGGTTGGACTGTTGATGTACCTGAGCCATACCCGACCTGATATTTCATTTCCTGTAAGTGTGATGAGCATGTATATGCATGACCCGAGAAAGTGTCATATGGATGCGGTGTACCTGATCTTGGAATACTTGAAAAGTGCACTAGGAAAAAGGATTGATCTTTCAGAAGAACGAGCATATTGGCATTGGGGGATATTGTGATTCAGATTGGGCTAGCTGTTGATGATAGGAATTTCACATCTGGATATTGCATGTTTGTATGAGGCATTCTAGTCTCCTGGATGAGTAAGAAATAGTTAGTCATTGCCCATTCTATTGCTGAAGCAGAGTACAGAGTCATGGCCCTGAGTGTTGTTGAGATGATGTGGATGAGATCCTTACTAGAAGAGTTGAAGATGGATGAGGGAGCACAGATGCAGTTGTGGTACGTCAAAAAGTAAGCTATAAGTATTACCAATAACCCAGTACAACATGACAGAATCAAGTACGTGGAGATTGACAGGTACTTCATCAAAGAGAAGCTGACCAATGGGCTTCTGGAGTTGGGACATGTGGCTACTTAGGACCAGACTGCTGACTATCTCACCAAGGGTCTTAGTGCGCTAGATTTGGATTGACTTTGTAACAAGATGAGCTTGATCGATATATTTCGCCCATCTTGAGGGGAGTGTTGGATAATGTTAGGTGGGAGATGTTGGGTAATGGTAGGTGGGAGCTAATGTTAGGTGGAGAAAGCAAGCGCCCACCAAGCCTCACCTATATATATCAGTATCAAATGTATGAGTTAAAATCAATTTCATATTCAATAACAACTCATAAACAGTAATTTTGCATTGTCCTTCTGATTTTATTGGGTGGATTTGAATATGGATCTATATTTAGGTGCGTTGGAGTGTCATGGGTTTAAGGTTTTGTTAAGAAAAAGTTATTGTTGATGTATTTGCAAGTCTACAAAGTCGAACAAGTAATAAAATAATGAAAACGAGTGTCAAACCACGAATATTGTAGATGATAAACACCAAAATTTGTAAACTTTATGCAATTTGGACAAATGATCAATTGGTGGATTGCTAAATTACAAATGTAAAGTGAACATGCTTAAACATAACTAAACAAAAAACTGTTTTTGGTATTTTTTTTTCAGTTTGACAAATGAAATATAAATGATAACTTCACTTATATAAAAGATTTAGGGCGATTGACTTCGCCACTTAGTGTATTTGGAAAATTTCTTTCTCAATTTTACATTTAAATCATTTATCTAGTTGTCCATTGTATTTTCTCTTTTAGTTGTTAATTTCTCTCGATTAATAGCAACTCTAACTCAACATGTAAGCATTCATCTCTCGATCTCGTACTTGAACATACCAAGAGGCATTAAACATAGGAAATCCTCTCACGGTAGTACTAATTTCATATATATTCTCATGCTATGGCAATTAACGTTTAGTTTTACAAGTCTAACTTAGTCTTTGTCTCTCGACCTCCAACTAAGCTTAATGAACTAGCAAATGTTGGTCAAGCACATGCAAGTCAGTAAGAAAACACAATAAAACTAAACAATATCAACTTCTCGAAAGCTAAACATTCCAAGCAAACTTCTAAGTCTACCGAGGGCTACATCATACCCTAGAATAAGGTTCTAGCATATGCTCAAGGCACGCAATTCACAAGAATAGAAACAAACTGAGTTCATAATGCCAAGAGCAACACAAAGTAGGGATGGGCATTCGAAAATCGGAAATGACAATTTCCGTTCCGATCTGAAATTATTTCAGAAATGGAATCTGATTTTCGATCCGATCCGTAATTTTTTTTGGAATTTGGAATTTGGGAATCGGAAATTTTGGAAATTTGGTTCAAAAAATCCAAATTTCCGAAAATTAATAATAATTAAAAAAATATTATTTTGCTCTCCTGGACGTCCTGGTAGCTGGTGGGTTTAGGGAAGAAAGAGCAAAATTCAAATCAGACTATCAGTAAAGAAATAATAAACATATTTTAAAAATCAAAAATTCGGAAATTTGGAATTTCCGAACAAATTTTCTGTTACGAGCCGAATTGTAATTCGGAAGTCACTTTTCAATTCCGATCCGAACCGAAATTGGAATTCAGGATTTCAGATCGAAATTCGGAATTCGGAAAATTTTGAAAATTGAAAATTTCGATTTCCAATTTTCAATTGCCCACCCCTAACCACTGCATTACATAGCAACATCAGTAAAATCATGACAGAAAAAGTTGTCAACATAAATGAAGTCAAAGAAACTCACGGTTGCCAAATTGAGATCGATGAAAGTATTTGAGTTAGGTTGTGTTGCTTGTAACTGAAAACCAAATACAAACTATAGCTGAAAGCAATAAATTAGGACCAAAATAATATATACAATCACATTGCTTAAAGGAAAAAATACTTACAATAAAGTTGACGCTCTCTTGGGTAAATACGTCATTGATTATCCTGTCACAATCTTCTACATTCGAGACCTTCAATATATACACTATATCAAGCACTTATAATAATATATGAAGAAAATGGATTCCAAGGTTGTTGACATATCAATGCATTCCTTGCAATCTCACCACATTGTTTACTTGTTGGGGTTCGACCACGTTTTGTTGTGTTTGTTTTTGCTTTCGCTTTTGCTTGCTTCATAATCTTCTCACTAATCGATTTTCTTCTACTTGCTTGTTGTTTTCCCTTTCGAACGGGTTTAGTTGGATCACTAATAGGATTTGGTGCATCATCTATGGTTTTTTTTTTTGAATGGTTTTGGAAGGAAGATGACATATGCTCTCCTCATCCAATCCTTCAATCTCCTGTTTTGCTTCTTCCAACTTAGCCAACACCTTATCACGCATAGAATAAGACAACATTGCTTTCTCGGCAATCTTTGCATTTGCTCCATCATGGTATCATATCGCTGTCATATTCAATTTCACTTGTGTATGACTCCTAATTATATTTTTCTTCCATCGGCGTAGGATATAAGTATCTGGCACATACT
>JAOWBN010039458.1:0-21662 GCA_028565015.1 Pinguicula moranensis
TGCCTTGTTTCTTGCCTTCCAGAGAGCCCACATCGCAGCCATCCAAATGGTATTCCAAGCAGGGAGATTAACACTAGCTGGAGCCATTTCTGAGTGCTCCAGCAAGAGGAGAGAAGAGGGGCTGTTACCTACAAGAGACATAAGAGAGACAGACAACAAGGAGGACAACTGTTGACACACTTGCATAGCAACGCTGCACTCCACGAAGAGGTGCAACAAGGTCTCCTCATGTTCACCACAAACTGGACAATTGGATACTTGGTTAGATGGTATAACCCCTCGGCTTTTAAGGACTGCCTTCGTAGGTACTGAGCCTTGGATTAGTTTCCAGATAAAAATACAAACTTTTTTTGGCGCGTAGCTAGACCAAATAATCTTTGTGAGTGCAAGATGAGATGGAGGAAATAAAAAATTAGTACCTGAAGAAATGACTTTGTATGCATCTTGCACTGAATAAGTACCCTGCGCCGACTGACTGAAAATGTACCTGTCAGGAGAGGAGGCATCTGGTGAAATAGACTGGATGTCACACAGTAGGTTGGAGAGATCCCTTTGCTCAAAAGATCTGATCGGCCTACGCCATCTCCACTTCCACGTCCAAACCTCATTGATCCATTCCCCTGCTTCGGCTATAGTGATGTCTCTGGACAGTTCGTTCATGAAGAGTCTGGGATAAGATGTTGCCAGGATTTGGTTGTTTAACCACTTATCAGTCCAGAACCTGATGAGGTTGCCATCACCCAGTTTTAACAGCACATTATCAGTGAACCAGGAGTTGGATAGAGCCGACTATATACCCTTCAACCACTCAGACTCATAAGCTCTGCCTCTTGGCCTGCCAGCCCAAGATGAGATTGTTGCTGAGCTCAATGCCCTGAAGCCAGCTACATAAAGATTTGGGCCTCCATACTTAGCATTCAGAATGTCAATAACAGGAGAAGGACAGTTGTTGAGAATCAACAATCCCATCTTGATTTGCTCAAAAGATGTGGGCCTAAGGGAATTGTTCTATCTGAGCGAAAGTATGTTCTTGATTTGCTCCAGGAGATAGGTATGGTGGGTTGGAAGCCTGTAAAAATGTCGATTGACCAGAGGCAGAGGCTGAAGTTGAGTGCAAAAGCAGGTGAGCCAGTAGATAGGGAGCAGTATCAAATGTTGGTAGGTCGACTTATATACCTGAACCATACTCGAAGTGATATATCATTTACTGTGAGTATGGTTAGTAGGTATATGCATAACCCTAGAAAGGGTCACCTGAATGCAATGCACCAGGTTTTGAGATACTTGAAGACTGCACCGGTAAAAAGGTTGATCTTCAGAAAGAATGAACATCTGAATATCGAGGAGTATTGCGACTCAGACTGGGCTAGCTGTGCTGATAATAGAAAGTCCACGTCCGGTTATTGCATGATTGTAGGCAATCTAGTCTCTTGGCAGAGTAAGAAATAGACAGCAGTAGCTCGTTCTACAGCTGAGGCAGAATACAGAGCCATGGCATTGAGCGTCGTTGAAATTATTTGGTTAAGATCAATACTTGTGGAACTCAAGATGAATCCAGCTCTAAAATTAAAATTATGATGTGATAGTAAAGCAGCTACCAGCATTGTCAACAACCCAGTACAACATGATAGAACCAAACATGTGAAAATTGATAGGTTATTCATCAAAGAAAAATTAAATAGCAGGATGTTGGAACTGAGTCACATAATCACCAAAGAACAAGTTGCGGATGTGTTGATTAAAGGTCTGAGTTCCCTAGATCTTGGGAGACTTTGTAACAAGATGGGCTTAGTTGATATCTTCTGCCATCTTGAAGGGGAGTGTTGGAATTATCATAATGGAACGCACGCCTACATCCACGAAAGTCAAGAAAACAAGGCGAAAAGAAAGCAGACAAGGAGAAAAAGAAGACGCACACATGCACGCATTTATTGCTTTGTACACATGCGTTTGTATTACGCATTCTCTATATAAGGAGAACTTGATGTAAGAAGACAATTCAATAACAAATATAGTGTTTATCTCGTGTTTTCCATTTAACATTTTACAATTGAACTTAACCATGTGACTTTTTGCTATGAAGGTGTGGACACTAGAGTGGGAAGTTGATCATTGTTGGTTTATTTAGTCAAAAGAAGACACCAACAACTGCTCCTTTTGACAATGAGCAGCCACCAGCAGCTCTTTTTGACAAAGAGCAGCTCATGTTTCCCATGCTTTGCTTTGTAACTCTATATAATGCTTGTAAGATGATATGAGAAACACATAGCAAATTCCTACTGATTAAGTGCAAGCCGTTTGATCAACACTTATCAATGGTCACAAGCGCATGTTTCAGAGGACACAAATCAACATATGCAAGATTTCAGCCACACGATTGAGACATAGATTCAACGGTCCAAATCACAGTTTCATTGAGGGCAAATATGTTATTACACAATTCCACAAATAACATAAGGCCAAATTGGTAATTTCACATATGTCAACAATCTTCACCTTGAAATTAACAGTTTTAGGTTTAACTCAAAATGGAAACCAAGTGGTAAGTTCCATGATTTTTCTCAGCTCCTAGTTTGCACTTCAGTGCATACCAAGAAGTTTCAAGCAGTGTTGAAATTTTGCTTGGGCCACTACTTTTGTTCCACAATCAGCAGTATTTTCCTTGGTAGGAATCTTAACAAGTTCCACAGGCTTTTCAGATATAACATCTCTAATAAAGTGAACTTAATAGCATTGTATTTAGTTCGTTCATGGAGCACATGATTCTTAATGAGATATATAGTAATTTGACTATCAGAGCAGACAATAATCTCAAAATCAGACAGTCCAGATTTACTTAGCAAACCTTGAAGTCAAAGTGCTTCCTTAAATGCATCAACTAAAGCAATGTACTCAGTCTCAGTAGTAGATAATGTAACCACAGGCTGTAATTGTGACTTCCAACTAATGCAATTACCACAAAATTGAAAGCAGTAGTAAGTAGTGGACTTCCTAAAGTTCAAATCACCAGCAAAGTCACTGTCAACATATCCACATAGGTTTACCTCAGAACTGTATCTTTTAAAACACAAACAAAAACTTGTATTTCCAATCAAATACCTAACAACCCATTTTAAAGCTATCCAATGTTCTAATCTTGGATTAAACATAAACCTACTAAGTAGAGAGATAGCATGGGCAATATCTGGTCTAGTACTGACCATAGAGTACATCAAAGATCCAAGCAAGTTTGCATAAAGTATGTTTTTCATTTGCTCTATTTCAACAAGGGTTGCTGGACTTTGATCCCTATTAAGTTTAAAATGAGCAACCACAGGAAGTGACACAAATTTTAAACCATCAAACAAGAATTTCTTTAACAATTTGTGCATATAAGTGGTTTGAAACAATTTTAAAGTTCCCAACTTTCTATATCTAAGAATCTCTATTCCTAGAATTTTCTTGGCCTCTCCTAAATCCTTCATTTCAAACTCAGATTTTAACCTGCTTTTTAGCTTATTAATTTAAGTTTTTGACTGACAAATTAAAAGCATGTCATCCACATAAAGCAGTAAGAAGACAGAGATATTTTGAGTATGCAGAAAATACAAGTATGGATCATAGCTGCTTCTAGTGAACCTTAAGTCATTCATAAATGTGTCAAACCTCTTATACTACTTCTTAGGTGCTTGTTTTAAGCTGTATAGAGATTTCTTGAGCAAACAGACATGATCAGATTTATTTTTATCTGCAAACCCTAAAAGTTGATCCACATAATCTATTCTTTTAGTTCACCGTTTAAAAAAGCATTCTCAACATCCATTGGGAAATGGTTTTTTTCAAACCAGAAATGGTCAGTAAACATCTAATTTTATCTAACAAAGTCATATTCATGTATTCAACTACACCATTCTGCTGAGGTGTGTACCTAACAGTCCTATGTCTAGTGATACCACAATCGGAGTACATAGTATGAAACAAAGAGTTACAAAATTCTAATCCATTATCAGTTCTCTAATATTTAAGTTTAAGATCAGTTTGATTTTCAACAAGACTTTTCCATTCCTTAAATTTTATAAAGGTCTGATCTTTAGACTGAAGTAAGAATACCCACACTTTCCTACTGAAATCATCAACAATGCACAGAAAGTACCAGTTACTATCATGTATGGGAATTGGTTCAGGATCCCTCAAGTCAGCATGTAAATACTCAAGTTTTTGTTTGGACAAATGTACCTCTTTTGAAAATTTTAGTCTATGCTATTTACCTAGTACACATGCTTCACAAAACTCAAGATCATATATACCATGCTTTCCTATACTACTTGAATAGTGTAAAATAGTCAACCCTTTATGACTAATGTAACCTAATCTCAAAACTTTGTATTATCAGAAGCAGATACAGCTAATGCACATTCTTTTTCATCTCTAGAAAATACAATCTGTTTTTCCTATTTGCGGATAAAACCGTTCTACCATTTTTTAAAACATTTAAAATCCCATTTTCAGAATGAAAAGACCATCCAGTTTCTTCCAAAACACCTAAAGAAATTAACTTTCTTTTCAATTCAGAAATATATCTAACCTCATACATACACACTTGTCTCTCATGATATAATTGCAAATTAATTGATCCTGTGTCTTCTATTGTACACTTATTATGGTTGCCAATATAGACCACACCTGTTTTTGACTCATTCAAATTTTCAAACCAATCTTTATTTGGACACATATGATATGTACAACCTGTATATAGCACCCATTCATCACATTTATCAATTTCAAACATAGTGAGAACTCCAGACGAATAATCAGAAACATACAAGACTTCACTCTCTTCATTGTCTTGTTTTAAGGCAGCTACATTGGACTATGATTTTTCTGCCCAACTCCTTCAATTTAAAACAGTACTTCCTGATACGTCCTGGTTTATTACAGTGATGACAGACTCTTTCTTCCTTATACTTTTTTTTGTTCTTGTCCTTATTGTAATTGTTCTTATTGTTTTGTCCACTATTTTTGTTTCCAGGCTGTTGTTGAGGTTTGTTGCTATTATTAACAAACAAGGCATTAGACTATTTTCTAATATTTCTCAACTCTAGTTC
The DNA here is from genome assembly GCA_028565015.1 of Pinguicula moranensis. NCBI lineage: Eukaryota > Viridiplantae > Streptophyta > Magnoliopsida > Lamiales > Lentibulariaceae > Pinguicula > Pinguicula moranensis. The sequence goes on from JAOWBN010039458.1 coordinate 5,085, forward strand.
CCAATATTTTAATCCAGACCTAATGATCTAAATTTTAGGGACCACGCCAGAGTATTACAGAGCATTCTTAACAACCAAATAATCTTCAGCTAAGTAATAGCATAATCATACCCTGACTAACATCATCTAGTTCATGTTCAGTACCTTTTGGTATATTATTCATTTTAAAGAATTCATTCAAACTTTCATCAATGGTTTTACTTGAATCCATTTTGAAATAGAGTAGTGGTCTCTTAACAAATATCATATTTGTTGGTGTTTTAGAGGCGTACATAGAATTTAACTCTTTCCACAAGATTAGGGGTTCTCATCCCCAACCACTTTTTCCTAACCAATGAATCAAATAAATTCAAGATGATCAAATTGTAGGCCTCTTCTTTAATTTCTAGTTCTTTCTTTTAGCATCATCAAACCTATTAGTTAAATCATCTAACAGTACATAGTGGACTTTATTGTATGATAACAGTGCCTTCATTCATTTACTCCAACTATTAAAATCTCGCTTCCCATTAAGCAAATTATCTCAATCCTAGGCAAATAACACGCAGGAAGGCATAAGATTTATAGCCGAGAGTACAAGGCATACTAAAGGATAATATCCTCACATATTACAGCAAGTTCACACCAAGAGACTACAAGTCTCACTAATAAGCACAACAAGTAAGGTGGCAAGCCTTTCGCAAATAGCCACAAAATAGGCGCAAGCCTTTCACAGAGGAAAGTTGTAAAGTGGGCGGCAAGCCTCATAGTTTATCAAAGCTATAAAAGGCCCCCAGATGCAATGGACAGAGGTCTTAAGGTAGGCTACAAAACTTAAACAAAGTTCTTCAATCTAAAATCTAGGAGTACATGCACAACGGAATATATTATAAAGAGTGGCAATAAGCGTAAAAAGAGTTCTTACCACCCTAACAATGTTAGGGATGTGAAATTGGCTTCTCAACTAGCCTTCAAGCTAAGTTCCACACACGAATCCATCAAATTTGGGCAGATCAGCACATTTTCACCACAAGAACAGCCCAAAAATCTCCCAAGACCAGCGAACCTAGCTCGATACCACTGTTGTTTTTCAGACTGATTAATTCTCGAACCACTTAAAGAAAAGGTTAGTGACTTCAACAAAATTTGAAATAGGTAAAGAGAAACACATGTTTAAGGGGCCGTGGTTCACCGAGAAAGATTTCACAAATGCATCCACGTTAGCGCTCCGAATCCGGACGCTCACCACTTGTATTATACCAAATCTCCTCAAATATTACACCGTATAACAACTCACAACCAAGAACTCACAAAAAAAAATAACACTTCTGAACACAGACAGTTATGCAGAACCACATCTACCTAACAATGATGATAATAGGTCACCTACAACAATCAGGACACAAGCCACGCCTGAAACCACCACCGGAAGTCGGTAAACAAGGAGTTCTCCGGTGTAAAACCTCTCGAACCAAAGAGAGAATACAGAGAGATGTCAAAGAGATAGAGAAAGTTGAGTGTAAAGTCTATCGATTCGTCCAACTTTTAGCCTTTTATATCTTGTCAGCTTTCAATCTTGGCAATAGAAATCCCTTGATCGAACTGCCCATCTTCAGCCTTGGTAAGTATTAACCCTGTCCATCGGATTTGTGCTTGTTTGGATGGTCCATTTTGCTTGTTACGATACTGCTTCATTCCAACCATTAGATAACCCTTGGAGCTGACGGTTCAGATCACACCAGAGTGTGTTTGTTTAGATTAAGTGCAAGCCGTTCGATCAACACTTATCAATGGTCACAAGTGCTTGTTTTAGAGGATGCATATCCGCATGTGCATGATTTCAGCCACACATTGAGGAATTGATTCAATGGTCCATATCACAGTTTCATTAAAGGCAAATACGTCATTACACAATTCCATAAATGACATAAGGGCAAATTGGTTATTTCATATATATCAACATAAACTCAGGCACATAATAATGGAAAGAGAGAGAAAAGCTAGTACACTGATTTGTGTATGAAAGAGCAGTACCGTCTCAACAGGAAATGTCGAAGCTTACAACTGAGCATTTTTCTCTAAACTTTTCTATAGTTGAATTACTTCTTCCTCCATCACCTAGGGTCTGATTTCTGAATCAATCTCCCAGGATGAACAAGAACACTTCAATTTGCTCGAACAGAATTGTAATAGGGCGAATGGAAACAGAGAGAGAGAATTGGGGAGAATAGAGGTTTGGGGAGAAATAGTTGTATATATCTTCAAGCCTGTCTCATCAAGTAAGAATTACAGCTCTTATACTCCCAACTAACTAACAAACTTAATGGCTCTTAATCCAACAAAACCAAAACTTTCAACAGTAAATACAAGATTACCAAAAGCCAAAAGCAGTGTGTCCTCAGTTACAAAAAAGAGACTTGAGGGGTGTCCTGGGCACGTGCACCTCTATCCACTATTATAGACTACAATGACACATTCTTCTTCCGTGGGGCCCTCCTACCTTTCTCTTCCCAGTTATTCATTGCCAAGTCATCTTCTGTCAAAGGGGCAACAGGAGCGATAGATGAGTTCATTACATTACTCTTCCCTTTTTGAGATCCTTGTCCACAAGAATTGAGGTTAGGATAGTATTGGAACATGAATTCAAAATCTTTCCGAGTAGCTTGCTCTGGGCAGGATCCGAACCAATGTATCAATAGTTACTGGATTGGTCCCTGTTTACTAGGCTTGCCATGTGTGTCCAATATACTAATGGGGAATATCAGGAATTCACCATCAGATTTCATTACCAATTTTTTTGCTTCTGACTTAGGGAATCCCATATTGATGCTAGTCCATTGGGATGTACGAATGCTAGGGGTTGGAGCAGCCATGCATGGGCCGAGGTATCTTGCTTACTCTTGGTACATGTTTCACAGTTGTTGACGCAATGCTCCACATCCTTCTTCAAGCAAGGCCAGTGAAAGTATAACTTCACCTTGTTCAAGGTAACATGAATCCCTGAGTTCCCTCCCAAAGGTGAATCATGCAACAGGGTTATGATCCTCTCCCTCAGATCAGTACCCTTCCTAATACAAATAAGTACCCTTATACCTAGTAAGTGGTACTGAGGATGGGTGACTGGATCAACTGCCTTGGCCTAAATGATGTTAGACATCTGAGGATCTTATGCATAGCTGACTATAACTTCCTTAATCCAGTCAGCCTGGCAGACAAAGAGGCTGTAGCAATAAGCCTTCATTTCAGGATCGAATATGGGCAGGGCATCAGTGCCTTATTTTTTGCCCATTTCTTGTATTGTACTGTATGATCAAACCCGAGTAGCTTAGCAGTTGGGAGCATGGTGTTCAAACTTTGCTCTAAGATATGTTTGTGGGCCTGCTGATTAGTCTTAATAATGAATGGAGCACCCTGAAGGTATCCATTCTACTTCTTAACAGCCAACACCACGGCCAGAAGTTCCTTCTCATATGTGGATAGAGATTGATGTCATTGCCAGAGTGCTTTACGTAAATAGGCAATGGGACGCCCAATCTTATTAACACTGGTATCAGTTTCTAAGATGAAAGTCTGCTAAAAGTCAGGAAGACACAACACAGGGGTAGTACACATAGCTCTCTTCAGATTTTCCAGAGTCTGTTTTGCCTCCTCTCCCCATTGGAAGGTGTTGAGGATATTATTTGTAATAGCACATTATTTGTGATATTAGATTTATATTATTGTAAAATAAAAAATAGCTATGCTTTGTAATAGTTTAAGTTTTGTGGGTATATTTTGTAATATTTGTAAAGTTTATTTTTAAATACCAACACACACATTTAGAATTGTGTAGTAATTTATGCAAATAAGATTCTTTCTCACTATTCATCTTTCTCTCTCTCACTAGAATTGTCTCTTCCATCTCTCTCTTACTTCATCTTCTCGCCAGATCTAAGATATGCAACTAACTATGAAAGTCCTCATGTTATCAGAGCTCACAAGAAGGCTGAACCGCCTATTTATCGATCATATTTCTGTCCTCTTCTTTTCTCTGTTTTTTGCTCATTTTCTCTCGCCCTTTCTCTATTTTTTGAATTTGGCTCAAGCTTGTTTTTACTATTTTCGTTGCTATTCATCTTCCTCCACTGACCAATCAGGCATACCACCCATGGATGGCGAAGTCGCAGCGGTGGGCATAAGGATTTTTGGTTTTTTTTCATATATTTTTCTCCAATATTTGTTGTGTGCCTTTTTTTTTCCAGACACTGCCTTCTTGTCCGACCAACCATGGCGGCGATGACTCGAGTCTCAAATCCTAAAATCTATTCTCTGTTTTATTTTCTCATTTGCCCTTTCTTGAATTGTGTTTGTCCTTTATTTAAAAAATTGTGAAAAAAAAATCACGTGAGATATGAATGTTTCTCATTTTTGGATCCTTATTCTCTATCAAATCTAGCTTTTCTCTCCAATCCCCCTTCGGTAAAAGTTATAACCTTTCATTATTCTCTCTGCTCTCTCCAATCTCGAATTCTTTCCATCCTCTCTTCTCTCTCCAATCCTTATTCCTACTTTATCTAGATAAACTTTTTTTATTCTTCTCTCCTCTATCTCCAACCTTCTTTCTCGATTTTCTCTCCCACGTGATGTCAATTCACGTGTTCTCTTATTGTTCTCTCTCCACTTCCTCTCATCTGTTCCTATTATTTTATTTTTAAATCTTTTCTTCCGCTGCCTCTCCTATTTCATCTTATTTCCAAAGTTGGACCACCACCTTGAAGTACCATTGTTGCAGTTTATTAAAAAACAAATGTTCATAATGTTCTATTTTTTGTTTATTGTTTATAGTGTTATGTCTAAGCTTCTCGTCGGTTTCACCGGACGTTCGCTTGCTGGGAGTGTTGAGGATATTATTTGTAAGAGGACATTATTTGTGATATTAGATTTATATTATTATAAAATAGAGAATAGCTATGCTTTATAATAATTTAAGTTTCGTGGGTATATTTTGTAATATTTGTAAAGTTTGTTTATAAATACCCACACACACACATTAAGAATTGTGTGGTGGTTTATGCAAATAAGATTTATTTCTCATTATTCATCTTTCTCTCTCTCACGCTAGAATTCTCTCTTCCATCTTTCTTTCTTCCTACATCTTCTCGCCAAATCTAAGATATGCAACCAACTATGAAATTCTAATCCTTCTTGAGTAGTTGGGTGAGAGGTCTGATGATGGCTCCATAATCCTTGATAAACTTGTGATAATACCATGTCAACCCCAATAATCCTCTCATTGATTTGAGATTAGTAGGCCTTGGCTAGTCCAAGATAACTTGAAGTTTTGCAGAGTCAGTAGTCACCCTCTTGTACGATATGGTATGCCCCAAGTAGTCTATAGAAATACAGTCAAATGAACACTTTGTCTTCTTAGCATACAGCTTATTTAGCCTCATAGTTTCCAATAAAGTTTTAAGGTGGACTAAGTGTTCCTCCCAACTCCTGTTATATATCATAATATTATCAAAGAATACCTGTACAAACCTCCTAATGAGATCAGAAAATAACTGATTCATCAAGATTTGGAAGGTGGTTGGTGCGTTGCACAAGCCAAAGGGCATCACAAGGAATTCAAATTGACCATGGTGGGTGACAAGACTATTAATAAAAAAAGTCCTTATCCACCATCCTGATCTGGAAGTACCCAAACCTCAAGTCAAGTTAGCTGAAACACCTTACCCCATGGAGTTCATCTAACAGCTCATCAATGACTAGGATAGGGAATTTAGTTTTCACTGTGAGGCTATTGAGGTATATGTAATCAACGCACATTTGCCAGTTGCCAACCTTCTTCTTTACTAACAACACAGGTGAGGAAAAGGGGTTTTGACTCCTCTTGATTAGGCCATTGCTCAGCAGTTCTCTCACAATCTTTTCTATTTCATCTTTCTGATAATGGGAGGTATGGTATGGTACTTGTTTACTTGTTACAACCCCTAATATCAATGTGATACCATGTTCAACCCCTCTGATAGAAGACAATGAGGTAAGTTCTTGAAAGATAACAGTGAAGTCTTTTAGTAGCCGATCCAAGCTACTCTGGAACTCCTTATTATCATCAGCAACTTTAGCTTCCATTAATCTCAACTTCTCTTTACCTTCCACACTAAAGATTTATGCCTTTACCACTTCCGTATTCTCATCTCCATATATGGAATACACTTTCCCCACTGTCGTTGCCAATCCTCCATTGATAAGTTTAGCTATTCTTTCTTCAGATATACATTGTAATTCTTCAACACTTCTAATGGCATGTACTGGTACTAGTTGACCACCCTTGCTTAGTGTAACTACCATATTTTCATAACCATACAACACTAGGCTATGCTTCCTCAACCAATCATCACCAATTATCATATCATAATTGTGAAGGGGGAAGGTCCAAGGCGTGCAAGTGAACTCCTTACCTTGTATTGTCTACCTAAAATCCTTGCACCTCACCTCACTGATCTTTCTAACACCATTTGCCACTTCAACTATCATCGGCCTTACATATTACAGAGCGGACCCCATCCTATCAGAGAATTTGTGGTCCACAAAGCAATGAGAACTCCCACCATCAATGAGTATTTGGATAAGCTCATTCTTGTAGAATTACGTGACTCGGTAGGTATTTAGACTGTGTTGCCACATATTGCATTAATGGACAGGCTACCCTTATATCCTACTATAATTTCCTCACTACTAACATCTCCAACTACTAACTCCACTGTCATAACCCCAATATTAGTTTTATCTTGTAGGGCATAGATCTTGGTGGTGCACTGATGGCCTGGGACATAAGGCCCTCCACACTTGAAACACAACTTCTTTTCTATTTGTTCCTTCATCTCGACATCAGTGAACCTACTCTTAACTTGAGGGGTAACAAGTTTATGTTTGTTTTGCATTTGAGTGCCAGGCCTGCTGCCAGTTTAAGGGACTAATCTCAATGTGGCACCTGCAATCACTTTATCAATGAGGGAGTTAATTGATAGCTCATGTCTCTTTGCTGTAGCAAAAGCCTCAAGCGATGTACTGGGGCTATATGATCTAACGGTTGTTCTCAACTAGGATTGTAGGCAGCTAATAAATTTTTCTCTGTAGAAGGACTCTCCAAACTCATGGTGCAAGATCATCATAGAGGGTACCAAGGGCATCAAACCTTCTTAATAATTCCTACAAGTACCCATTTGCACCTTGTTTTAAGCACATAAAATATTCCAATAGATTATCAGGATCATTAAGGTCAAAACGGATAAGAATAGAAACAATAAAATCATCCCAATCAGTAGGTTTGTTATGTGTGAGACTCATAAACCAAGCATCAGCATCACGTTCAAGGTACATTCTTGCGAATTCAATTCGTTCATTGTAAAGAATGTTAGTATAAATAGAGAAGTAACCTGCAGCGCTCAATCCATGAACATGGATTCTAGCAATTAAAACAGGAAAATCAATGTATGACATATTTGCTTTACACCCTCTGTCAAACTCTTCATCGTCATGATCCTCAAAATTAAGTCCTCTCTGTTCATTAAGGGGGTGTCTTCAGAGGTATGCTCTTCTGTGCAGTCCTTACCCCAAAAGTTCCCGCAAGTAACTTTGGAGGTTCTCCCATAATAGATTTCTGGTCATTCTGTCGATGTATTGATTCAACCATGGAGTTAACTTGTTGTTTTTTGTTTTGTTGGAAGAGAACTATAGCCTGTTCATATTTTGCGGCTTGGTTCTACATCCACTCCATGTTTCTCTGCATCTCATCTGAGGACTTATTAATCTGGAATTCCATCAACTCAATTTGTTTCTCTAGAAGCCCAGGGTGTAAGTCCGAAGTGGGGTCTAGCTCTTCTAGCATTGTAGGGCGAACAAGTTTCTTCCCTGATAGGCCCCCTATTTGACTTTGAACGCCTCCATGGCTTCCACATAGGATAATTTGCTCTACGGCTCTACCACGATTTGGGATTTCTTGTTTTTCTTTCTAGCTATTTTGTGTGAGAGGTTGGATCAATAACGTGGCTTTTATACCACTTGAAGCAATCTGCCCGGATGAACAAGATTACTTCAATTTACTCAAACAGAATTGTAACAAGAGGGAGGGAAACCAAGGAGAGAATTAAGCAAAAGAAAGTTTTGAGGAGAAATAATTGTATATATCTTCAAGCTTGTCCGATCAAGTGAGAATTCCAACTTCTTATACTCCCAACTAACAAACTTAATGACACTTAGTCCAACAAAACCAAAACTTCCAACATTAAATACAATATTAGCAAAAGCCAAACGCTAGGTGTCCTTCAGTTACAAAAAGTTACTCAAGGGGTGTCCATCCACTGCCTTTCATTCCCGTTATTCATCGCCAAGTCATTCTCTGTCAAAGGGGCAACAAGAGCGGTTGGCGAGTTCGTTACAATTTCTGCTTCCTACAGAAAGCAAATATGGAAATATCCTTTTTCAAATTGAAAGATTTATCCCATGGCCCGCACCATAAGCCAATGCCATTTCAAAATCTACACTAATTGAACCTATCTCTCTCTAGCAACGAACTGCTCCTGAGTGACAAGCCGGCTGCACATTTCCTTAAGCTCCGTCGCGAGCGACACCATGTTCCTTCAAAAACTCTGCTTCTTCTCATTCAAATCCTTCATCATTGAAGACCACATCACAAGCCCATCAACCTTGCAAAGCCCATCTTGCATAGCCCAAACACAAGAAGTCTCCAGAGAAGATCAACGCAAGAAGACTCCAGAAAAACACTGATATGGCGGTTAACAAAAATCAAGAAAAGCTGCAAGAAGAGTATTCAAGATATTAGATATAACATATATATGTACTAGCATTTAATGTATGAAGATGAGTGGAAATTCAATGAAATACAAATTTTCTCAAATGCTTTAGCCTGCGTCATTATAGTATCAAAGTTGTTGAACAAAAGAACAAAGGGTAGCAAATCCTGACAACAAAGAGCAGCAAATCTTGACATATGCTGCAGACAAGGAGCCAACCAAGCAGCCAAGGAGGAAAACATGCCGCCACCAAAGAAGGAAAATGCAAAAGTAGCCAACTTTTCATTTAATGGTGTTTTCAACTTTGTAGCCTATAAAACATGGTGTAAAAAGTCTAGGAAACTTCCCTCCATTCAAGATACAGAAATATCAATCTCCCAAATATTTCTAGTGTACTTAACTTTGGCAATCAAGACCAGAAATTTGTGTAAGGAAAGATAGTAGTATTTGTGTAAAGAAAGACCAACAAATTTGAAGTAAAAAGTCTAGGAAACTTCCCTCCAGAAGAAGTCCTAAATTGCGTCGGCTAGATCTAGCCCAACTATTTCCCAAGTGGATTTAATTTTTTTTAGCCAAAGCCATATGAACCTGGAGCGTTGTTTCCTGGAATTGACCATTGAGCGTCTTTGATTTTTGTAAGGGAGGAAGTCATGCAAATACTGTTATTCTCTTGATCATTGACTTTCTGTTCGAAGAGTTCTTCTGAAAAATCATATTCGGTTTTTGCTACCTCTCTCGAGTTCAATATATTTTCAAAATATTTGACCATTTACAGTCCTCCCGTTTCTATCCCCTTTTTGATCCATTTACGGTCCTCTCATTCAATAAGTTCTACCTTGGTAGCCATGAACTCTGCATCCAATCTATCATCAAAGGCTTCCTGAAGCTCTTTTTCTATTTGTTCCATCATTTGCTCTAGATGTTGAATTTCGATTTCAACTCTACCAAACGGCATCTTATTCCATTCCCTTAGCTTCAACTGTATATTTTTCATCTTCATTCCCAAGTTTAACATCTTATCCTAGTGTCTCAAAGCGTTCCAATGTTCATTAATTTGTACCTTGAAAGAATCACAACTCGTCCACATGTTAAGGAATTTGAATTGTTAAGCACTATAGCAACACTAATGCTTTTCCAACGTTACTACAATCAGTTTACGATCAAAAACTTTCCTACGCCGGAAGTGGTATGGTGCATGTCCTTTCCAATCCAGAAACTGACTGATACTAGTACTCTATCTAGTTTTGCCCAAATCCTAGTGTTCCTCTATGGCCATTGCACCATGAGAACTTTTTACCTTCAGAATGTAATTCAACCATTGCACAGTCATTCAAGCACTTGGTAAACTCTCTTATTGCAAGGGTCGGATGGACATTTCCCCTACATATTTTTGCATTGGACCTTATAGCATCAAAATCTCAAAGGACTATCTAGGGAAATTCCCAGGTTGAACGTATAGTAATTACCGCCATAGTTCTTTTCTCTAAATATAATCACAATTGCCATAGATAAAAGTAACCGGAATCTCTTGATCATCCTGTTTGTACCATAAAATTATTGCCTAGGCACACATACTCACAAACCCAAAGACTTGCTCCTCCAATTGAATATCCAAATCAATACAAAAGATGGGAGAAAAAGGAGATGGATAACGTACCACCACCACCACCACCCGACCGGTTCGATAAAGATCAATTGTGATGGCAATAGTTTTGGCTACCCAAGACCTTCAAGCGGAGGAGACATTACAAGAGATGGACAAGGAAACTTCTTGGCAATGTTCTCCCAACATTTTGGGATAGGAACCAACAAAAGTGTGGAAATTCATGGAATTGCCGAGGGAATTAAGTTGTGTAAAGAGCAAACATGGGATTACATTGTGATAGACACCGATTCCATTATAGTGGTCAAATGGATCAAGCGAAACAGGTGTGACATGTGATACCTTTTGACTATTGGGACAATCTTGTCCACAGTATGGCAGGTTTACATATTGAAGTGACTCAGCTGTACCAGGAAGTAAATAGTATAGTGGACTCCCTTGCAAAACAAGATTCCTCTCGGAGAAAAATAGAGATTACTTCAAGAATGCCAACTTTCTATGAAAAATAGAGGCAGAATGAGGACATAAATGTGGAGGCTTCCTTGCATCATGAGCCTATAGAATTAGCAAATTACATGGAGCTTCAAAGTTGTTTTATGTTACACCAGTTCACCCTTAGCTATATCGGAAGGGGGTATAAAGAAAAGGCAGGCTACCCAGCTCAACCACAGAGATAGTAGCTAGGCGTTCCTCCTAGGAGTCACTATGGACTTGTTTGTATTTTTTTTTCTTAATTCCCCATTGTACATTCTACTATTTTATTCTTAATGAAAATTTGGCTTATAAAAAAAAAGTTGTTTTATGTCACAGGCAATGGGCTCTCGCTCGAATCGGAACCCGTTGGCAGGATTTTGGCCCAATTGCTTCTAAGTTTCTATCGTCTAAAGAGTGCCATTCTTTTAGGGTGGATTTCCACCTCCCCAAATCAATATAATAGTCTAAGTTATTATATTGATTTGGGGAGGTGGATTTTTTTCTTGAGAGATCCAACTTACAATCCTCTGTATTCAATCCCATTGTAGGAATCAAATAAAAAAACAACCTTGAACCAGGCATGAAATTTGGGCTGTATAGCAGTTCCCCTGTAGAAGATTTTGACATTTTTATAGTTATCAGGTTAGCCTTTGAGCCAAATGTTTTGTATGCGATTTTCGCATTCACCTAAAGAATGCCTTTGAATAAAATGTCTTTTTAATTAAAAAAAACTATGAAAATTTGAAGGATGGTGAATGCCATTTCTCTACTCGGCGCGCTCCTCTCAACAGTCTTGGTAGTTTGTTGATCTCCGTGAATCTATGTTTAGCTTTGTGCACTTCTCTTAGATAGCGCATCCGTGCCATTTGCTTTCCTATTTTGTGATGAACCTGGATTTTTTTTTTTGCGTAAGCAAAAATATTAATGCACGAAGTCCGGTGATAAATCAGACTCTGGAAGTGTGTACTGATGACTCAAAATTCAACATACAAGTTGATAAGTGGTTTTTTACCAATTTATATTTGACTTTTACACTTAAAACTTGCTTATCTTCAAATGAATAAATGAGCATTTTATGCCTATTTCTCGTGTTTTACTTAAAATTGAAGGTGATGATTGACAAATCGAGAAATGGAGATTAAACAACCAAAAACCACAAGGCTATGGCCCCAAATTTACAAGTCACAACTCCAATCTAAATACAACACACAGTTTGACGGGAAAGTACACAAAGAAGTGCAGACTGACTATTTTGCCCTCACTTAGAGAAAATATCTTCTCCAATCTTGTTAAGGAAACTTTCTAATTACACATCTTATGAGACAATATATCAACTCACCACACATCATATCCATCATTTCACTCACTTGGAAGGAGGAAGCTTGCAAGAGAAGGAGCTCTTCTCGAGTTAGTGTTCATTAGAACAGGGATTTTCCATTTCCTTCTTTTTCTTGCCACTATGAACTTAGATTTAGCTTATTCTTGTGAAACCCGTACCTTGAGCATGGGCTATAACCTCTTTCTAGGGTATGATGTAGCCCTTGGTGAACTTAGAGTTTATTTTGAATATTTAGCCCTTTGAAAAGTTATTGATGTTGTCTAGTTTTATTGTGCTTCTTCCTAACTTATATATGTCTGGCCAACAATTGTTAGTTCATTAAGTGTAGTTGGAGGTTGAGAGACAAAGACTACACTAGACTTGATAAAGTCAACGTTAATTGTCATAGCATGAGAATATCTATGGGATTATTGCTACCGTGAGAGGATTTCTTAAGTTTAATGCCTTCGGTATGTTCAAGTGTGAGATCGAGAGATGAATGCTTACATATTGAGAGAGGGTTGCTGTTTAATTGAGAGAGATTAGCAACTAAAAGAAAAAAAATTGGTAGATAACTAGGTAAGTGATTGAAAGGTTAAATTGAGGAAAAAGCTATCCAAGGACACCAAGTGGCAAAATCAATCACCCTAGATCTCTTATCCAAATGAAGTTACAATTTATATTTTGTTTGTTAAACTTAAAAAGACCCAAAAAACAGCTTATTGTCTTGTTAAATTTAAGTATGTTCATGTTACATTTGTAGTTTAACAACCCATCAATTGATCATTTGTCCAAAATGAACAAAGCTCCCTAATATTTTTGCTTATCTTCTAGCTTTGTCGTGGCTCGACACTCTTTTCATCACTTTATTAATTGTTCAATTTGTCCACTGGCAAAATACGTCAACACAAGTGATGAAAGAACAGATTAATACGTCAACACAAGTGATGAAAGAATTAAGGAACGACTGTAAACCCAAACAAGAACTGCTCCGGTGACGACTTCAGCTTGACTCCATAGTATGACGTAAGAGGACCTGAGAAGTTGTTTGTCGTAGCGGTTCCTGATGCAAATCCTACATAGAATCCTTCATCTAGCTACCTATCAGACTCTAGTAGTTCAGCAAATAGCATAGAAATTGGAAAGGTAGACCTAGAAGCAACATTAGACGTAATGGAAAACTTGGCCAATCAAGTGATTAAACAAGATGGATCAATTAAATCTCGACAGCACAAGGGGGAGAAAATCCAATTGTTCAGGCCCAACAGCATATTGGGCCAGAAAAGATACAGAAAAAAGCAGAGGAAAACAAATTACCAGTACGTAAAATGTAGAACGTAAGACTGAGGGGTATACTTCACAAGGAAGATTTGTTACCGTGTAAATGAAAAAGGGAAATTCCTCGTCGTACTTGCAAACCTGCAAACCAGCTCCAATTTTTGGCCCAACACTTTCCTGAAAAATAGTATGTGCTATAAAGCTCATGCAGAAATCTATGAAATTTTTTATTCATGATAACATTGATGTAAATTGTGTTCCTATTTGCCTACGATACAAAGGGGAAAATAGGAACTCCTGATGTATTGTGCTGGCTAATTAGCATTTTTCTTATTTAAGAAATTAAATTACCAAAAAAAATTGTTACACGAAGTCAAAAAAATTGTGCAAAGTTCGTTGTTACAATCGCCAACTTGAAACAAAAATTATTTATAGTTTTCTAGGCATGTGATAGGATGAACTTGGTTGTGTGAAGTTTTGTCATAACTTGTTCCAAATCCTCTAAAAAAATCCTACAGACACCACAGTTTGCACCTGTTAATCGCAATCCAACCTTCAAGAAGAAGAGATTCAATTTCAAGAATAATTATTTTTTTTGGATAGGCAATTTTATTGATGAGGCATACGACCCCCCAAAATATGTACAAAACTATTCCAAAGAAAACAAAATGGCAAAACTTTATTTACAAACTCTTGTGACACACAATGTGATTTTGAAGCCAATCACTCATTGTGTATTCAAAAGTTGAGGTTTTTGAATATGCCCTTTTCAAGAATAATATTAGACCATCCATTTTCTACGAAAATTTTCAGTGTTGTAGCTCGTAGCTCAACAATGTTATTCATTCTTGGCGCAGATTGACCCATCGAAGCTGTAGTATATTTACCCACATATTGGCTCCACCGAAGCTGCAAGATATTTATTGGCATTCTTATGGTGAGTACAAAACAAATTACATATAATCAAGATATTCAAGACTTTCTGTATTTAGTAACCAGGTTTCTAGCCTATTGAGACTTCAGTTAACTTGTGACTTTTGATCCAATAGGGTCTTATCCTTTCTTTATGTATCTCGACTAGAGGTCTCTAAAGCGAATGGCTTATCTACCGTCACCTGATATATGGTAGTCTCCATCTTTTCAGCCAGATTTTGCCTCTGATTTCCTTGTTCAGTTGATTGATGATGCCTTTGTTTCTTGTCACATTAATAATGGCCGGGAAGAATTTCAAATTTATGTCCCCCTTTTTGTTCCACTTTTTTTTAGCCATCTGTTGAAGTCTGTATACTATCTGATTTTCCCGTTCAATCAGTTCTACCTAGGTAACCATTAACTTTGCATCCAACATGTCTTCAAAGGCATCATGAAGTTTTATTTATACTTGTTCGATCATTCGCTCTAGTTGCTATATTTTACTTAAACTCTACCAAACGACGTTTTATTCCATTCCCTTAGTTTCATTCGCATATTTTTCAGCTTCATTCCCAGGTTTCACATCTTATCCTCATGCCTCACAACGTTCTAGTGTTCATTAACCAGCGCTTTAAAGAAATCACAATTTTTCCACATGTTAAGGAATCTAAAGTGTTTAGTACCATAGCAGCACTCTTTTCCAATGTTACTATAATCGGTTTATGATCTGATGATTTCCTATGCATGAAGTTGTTTGATGCATGTCATTTCCAAACCAAAAATTGGCTATTTACTAGTACTCTATCTAGCATTGCCCAGATCTTGGTTATTGCTTTGTGGTTGTTGCACCATGAGAACTTCTGGCCTTCAGAATGTAATTCCACCAGTGCACAATCATTCAAACAGTCATTAGAATATCTTATTGGAATGGCCGGACAGACATTTTCCCAACATTTTTCTACATTAGACCTTACATTAAAATCTTCAAGGACCACAGAGTGGGAATTCCCAAGTTGAACGGATAGTAAGTACTGCTATAATTCCCTTCTCTAAATATAATCAAAGATGTCGTAGGAAAATTAACTAGAATCGCTTAATCATCATGCTTGTACCATCCAATTATGTCCTAGGCACACATATTCACTAACCTAAAGACTTTCTCATCCTTCCCAAACAAATCACAACTTATCGTTCACCGCCTCATTAGTGATATAAAAAGGAAATTGGACCAATTGTGCTAACCGCCCCATTTTATTTCAGGATTAAAAGGCTCAGCAATTGCAAACATTCTAATATAAAAATTATTCAATAATTGTTGTAGATTGTTTCTAGAATTTCTCAAATATTTTATATTCCCAAAGTTGATATTATTCGACATGTAATATAACTTACCGGGGTGCCAAAAGGAGATGTGTTTGAGTTTCGGTTGGATCTTACCTTAACCTATTATCCCTTCCTCTTCTTTTGTTGACCTGAATCTGACTCGTAGGCTTTTACTAACCCAAGCATACAGATTCGCTCCTCATCTTCTGGGTTTGAACCCGCTTTTAGATTAAGGCAAACAATCAAGCCATCTATGGCCACCATTTTAGAAGAATTTAAATCCAGATCCGTAAGGATTGGTGGAGCGCAATACTGCAATTCCTGAGAAGCAAATCCAGTGCAATCCTATGGGTAGGGCCTAAGTTTGAGTCATGTTGGAAAAAAGGTTGGTTGGCACGTTTGCCAACCAACAAACAAATACCTAAATAGTAAAAGTACTATTTGGGTACTGTGTATGATATTTTTCCACGCCTATAAATAGGATACGTGCATATTCATTTGAAATAACAATTACAAGAGACTATACGGAATTTCTCTGTCCGCCTAGCCACCCGAGAGGCTTAGATTTAATTCGTGGGAATTTAACGAGACTCTGGTAGCCTCGTTTCAGATACTCAATCCAGTTATCACGCTTCCGCAAACAGGTAACATTTATAGTACTTTATTTGTTACCGTTATATCCAATATTAGATCCGTTCTAATGTTTGGATTTCAGTTGTATCGGAGCGAGTTTCCGGTTCGAATTATAGTCGATTTGTTTGATTATAGTTAATCCGTTATAATTCTGGTTCTTGTTTTAATTTTCGGTATTTTAATTCGATTTTCGTAATAGAATTACGAACCGTCGAAAAAAGTCTTCACGACCCTTGTTCGCCACTGCCCGACGCCGCCGG
>JAOWBN010039470.1:0-10018 GCA_028565015.1 Pinguicula moranensis
ATAGTAATCTTTTAAGTATTTGCGCAAAACAGGGCCACTTTTAAAAATTAGAAGAATTAGTAGAAGAAGTAGTAAAAGAAGTAGTAGAAGAAGTTGCGCGCAAAACAGGGCCATAGTGCCACTTGGGAAGAGCATCTGGCACACCTTCAGGCTGTGTTGGCTACTATGAGGATACATAAGTTATATGCAAAGGAGAGCAAGTGTTCCTTCGGACAGAATTCCATAGAGTATTTGGGGCACATTATTTCAAAAGAAGGTGTGTCTACTGACAGTTCCAAGATTAAGGCTATGGTTTACTAGCCTAGATCAATCAACCTTAAACCTTGAGGGGGTTTCTTGGCCTAACTGGCTACTACCGAAAGTTTGTGAAGGATTATGGGACTCTCAGCCGCCCACTGACACAGTTATTGAAGAAGGACTCCTTTAAGTGAACTGAAGAATCTGAGACTGCTTTGAAAATCTGAAGAGGGCAATGTGCAGCGCCCCTGTGTTGGCACTACATGATTTCTCTCAAACCTTTGAGATAGACACTGATGCTAGTGATAAAGGGATGAGGGCAATACTATCTCAGAATAGGAGACCCGTGGCTTTCTTCAGCAGGGCATTGGGTCAACAGCAGCAGACCCTATCCATTTATGAGAAAGAGCTCCTAGCAGTTGTGATGGCAGTCAAGAAATGGAACAATTATCTTCAAGGAAAACCCTTCCTCATCAGAATAGATCAACAGGCTCTCAAGCATTTACTGAATCAGAAATTGAATACCATGATACAACAAAAGATGACAGCTAAGCTGCTAGGGTATGACTACATTGTGCAGCATAAGAAGGGAGCTGAGAATAGGGCTGCTGATGCACTGTCCAGATTCAGTACAGAAATAGAAGGACAGTGTTGCAGCATTTCTACGGGCAAGGCTGACTGGGTTAAGGAGTTAGTGAGAAGCTATCAACAGGATCCACAACTCAAGGGGATCATTCTGGCAAAGACTATCAACCAAAACTCACACCTTGAATATGAGTTGACTAACGGGCTGTTGAGGAAGAAAGGGAAGTTGTGTGTAGGGAATGATCCCAGCCTAAAACAGAAGATCATTACTACCTTTCATGACTCTCCCATGGGAGGGCTCTCAGGCGTCTTAGCTACTATCAACAGAATTAGACTCTACTTCCAGTGGACAAGAATGGAAAAAGAGGTGGAAGATTGGATCAATAGTTGTGACATTTGCTCAGGTAGCAAACCTGATTCCTCAGCTCATGTGTGGCTTCTTCAACCCCTGGAGATACCTCCCAAACCATGGCATAGTATTAGTATGGACTTTGTGGAGGGGCTACCAAAGTCTGAAGGGCGCAGTTTAATCTTAGTAGTTGTGGACAGGCTAAGTAAGTATGCACATTTTATGGCACTCTCTCACCCCTACACAGCTGAGATGGTGGCCAAAATATTCCTAGATAACATCTATAAGCTACATGGAATGCCTGCTGAAATCATATCAAATCGTGACAAGGTTTTTACTAGCAGTTTGTGGACTGAACTCATGAGATTGTCTGGGGTTCAATTATCCCTCAGTTCCTCGTATCACCCCCAGACGGATGGGCAGACAGAGAGGGTAAATGGCTGCCTTGAAACCTATCTAAGGTGCATGTGTTCTCACTGTCCTCACTCCTGGAGCAAGTGGCTGCCATTGGCTGAGTTTTGGTACAACACCACCTATCATTCTAGCTCCAAAATGTCCCCATTCAAGGCCTTGTATGGTTATGAGGCACAGCACATCCCCCTTCCCTCTAATCACATTTCTGCTATGGGAACTATTGCTGACTTTCAACTGCAGAAGAGTAAAATTCAGGAGATGCTGAAGGAGAACCTCACGTTGGCAAGGCAGAGGATGAAAGCACAGGCAGATAAGAAGTGGGTGGAACGCCATTTTCAGGTTGGAGATTTGGTATTCCTTAAATTGCATCCTTACAGACAGAACACAGTACAATTCAGGCGCAATGTGAAGCTTTCACCGCGATTTTATGGGCCTTATAAGGTGTTGGAAAAAATTGGTACGGTTGCTTACAAGTTGCAGCTGCCGGAGGGATCTAGAATCCACCCTATTTTTCACGTATCCCTATTGAAAGAGAAACTAAAGAGTAGAGAGACAAGCCTGGATGTACCACCTGCCGTGAAATCTGATGGTGAATTCCATATAGTTCCAGAGAAGATTCTTGGCCAGAAACTCGTTCACAGTAAGACAGGTCCTAAGAAGAAATACTTGGTGCAGTGGACTGGATCAGCAGCCTCGCAAGCTGTCTGGGAAGACGCTGATTTTATTCACCACAACTTTAAGCTTCCTGATCCTTGTGGACAAGGAATCTCTGAAGATGGGGTAATGTCATGTACCCGGAAAATGCTGCTGGAGCTCCATTGAATCAATGGGGAATTCGGAAAAGAAGGACTTACAGGCGTAAATGAAAGGAGAGGAAGTGAAGATGAAGCAATTGACGGAATGTGGCTGATGTGGCGTTTGGGTTGTTTTGATCCTTGGATATATATGTTGACTTTAATTGTAGTAGTGGGATGGAAAAACACGACTTTTACGTGGTTTTGGTCTTGTATTTAAGGATGTTTTCACGCTATTTTGAGTAAGAAAAGTTTGATCAGTTTCCTGCCTATTCTGTCTCTTCTCTGAATTCTCTCTGAACTTTCCCCCATTTCTTCTCGACCCTTCTCAACTTCGCACTATTCCTCTGCTACAGTATTGTTCCCGTTTCAAGGTGTAACAGTGGTATCAGAGCGCCAGGTTGTTGAGATCCAACCTTTATCAGTCAAGATAGCTAAGAAACGTGTATCAAAACCGAACATAATGGTGGATCCTCCTGCAAAAGCTACACACTCGGAAGCCGCGGATGAAATGTCCCGAGTCAAACATGAGGCCTTATCAGGGAAGAAACCATTCCGCTCAGATGTCTCTGAAGAAGCATCGCGAGCAACATCGGCCGAAAGCATTGAAGCAAGAATGGAGATATTAGAGAGACAGATGTTCATGGCAACAGAGGAAATGAGGAAAAATATGCTTGAACTACAAGTCTCTGTTCAGAATCAGTTTAGCTCGATGAAAGAAGCGTTAAAGATGCAAAATAACAGTAAGTCTATTTTGGGAGAGCACCCAGACCAAACAAAAGCAGCTCAAGCAAGTGTATTAAACAGAGCAAACCCGGTTCAGAACCAAAATATGAACGTAGGTGAGTACAATTTGGAGGATCAAGGATTTTCGAGGAAAGGGAAGATGCCCTTTGCTGACTTTCCGCGTTTCAATGGAAAGAATCCGAGATCCTGGATTGAAATGTGCGAAGGTTATTTCTCTATTTACACAGGACTTCATTATCAGGAGAGAATTGAGTACTCTCGAATGTATCTTGAGGGTGATGCAGATTTGTGGTTTCGTACTCTACGGTTTAACAAACCAAAGAGTTGGGATGATTTTGTGGCAGCATTACTTATAAGATTTGATACTGCTAATTCTAACATTCTACTTGAAGAGTTTATGTGTTTGAAGCAGGGCAGCCAAGAATCATTGCAGGATCTAATGAGGCGATTTGATAATATATCTTCTTCTGTGATGATTTCCCACCCCAAATTTGATGAAGATTTCTACAAGGAGAAATTCATAGGTTGTCTGCAGACTGAACTTAGTTCTGCAGTATCTTCCTCTAAACCTAAAACTATTTTGGAAGCTATGGCAGTGGCCAAGGAGCAAGAACTGACAGTAAACTCTCTTATTGATAAAGTGGCGACTGGGGCAGCGTTGAAACTACAATCAAAGATGCACTTCAAACCAACTTTAAGGGTGCAGAGTAAGGAAAAACAGCTCAATCCACCAGTCAAAAGGAGATATCTTTCAGATGCTGAACTAAAGGAGAGAATGGACAAGAAGCTGTGCTTTAAATGTGGTGGACCTTTTGTCCCGGGCCATCAATGCTCTACTAAGATTTACACCATCATTGCTGAAGATGAAGGTGACCAGGTACTGACAGAGAAGGTCACAACAGAATTGATGAACCAAGAGATAGATTATGAGGACTCCCCTGTTGAAGGGAACTTGTCATTAAACGCCCTAGATGGGGGTTCGGGCTTGAATACATATAGAGTCAGAGGATATTATAAAGGAGAGCCATTGCAGATACTTATAGACAGTGGCAGCTCACACTGTTTTCTGGATCAGAATTTTGCTAGGAGGCTGGGATGTGTAATGGATTATGTGAAACCTATGTCTGTGGAGGTAGCTGATGGGGGCAGGAATGTCAGTAATACGGTGTGCAGGAATTTCAAGTGGATGATGCAAGGGAAGGAGTTTACATGCAGTCCTAGACTTTTTCCTCTTAGCAGTTATGATTTAATCATTGGTGGGGATTGGCTCAAGGGTTATGATCCTGTAATATACAATTATAGGAATATGACAGTTACCCTTCACGATGGCAGCAATCCCATAGCTATTCAAGCTGTTGGGGGATCAAAGGAGGTTGAAGTGGTTTCTGCCAAGAAGATTTCTAAGATGATTTATGGAGGACTGGCTGTGATGGTGGGGCAGTTGCACTTCCATGACGGATATACTGATGGGGAGGAGATTGAGGCAGAGTTTTTTGATATGGAG
Organism: Pinguicula moranensis; assembly: GCA_028565015.1. Taxonomy (NCBI): domain Eukaryota; kingdom Viridiplantae; phylum Streptophyta; class Magnoliopsida; order Lamiales; family Lentibulariaceae; genus Pinguicula; species Pinguicula moranensis. The sequence continues at coordinate 4,631 of JAOWBN010039470.1, forward strand.
TCACAGACCATACACAGGTCTAGTATTACAGTGGAAGGAGGAGAGTTATTCAGCACATCACAAAGTGAAACACTGGCACATCATGAAGAGTTTCAGGCAGAGTTGAAGAGATTACTAAAATCTTTTCCAGATGTTTTTGAGGAACCCAAAGAATTACCTCCAGTCAGGGGGGTTGAGCACTCTATAACCTTGATACCTGGTGCAACACCGAAGAAGCAGGTTCCTTACCGTGCACCACATTATCAAAAGGATGAGATAGAACGCATAGTGAAGGAGCTGTTATCAACAGGATTGATCAGAAGGAGTCAGAGTCCATATGCTTCTCCAGTGCTGCTAGTAAAGAAAAAAGATGGGGGGTGGAGGCTTTGTGTAGACTACAGATACCTTAATAGTATTACTATTAAGAACAAGTTCCCTATTCCTGTAATTGATGAGCTGCTGGACGAGTTAAGTGGGGCAGTGTATTTCAGTAAGATGGATTTGAGGTCGGGTTATTTTCAGATTCGTATGGAGGAAGGAGATATACACCTCAACAGTTTTATAACGCACCATGGGCAATTTGAGTTTATGGTTATGCCCTTCGGGTTGTGCAACGCTCCAGCAACATTCCAGAATCTCATGAACCAGGTGTTTGCAGATTATATCAGGAGGTTTGTTCTAGTATTTTTTGATGATATTTTGATATATAGTACCACTTGGAAAGAGCATCTAACGCACCTTCAGGCTGTGTTGAATACTATGAGGGTACACAAGTTATATGCAAAGGAGAGCAAGTGCTCCTTCGGACAGAACTCCATAGAGTATTTGGGGCATATTATTTCGAAGGAAGGTGTATCTACTGACAGTTCCAAGATTAAGGCTATGGTTTCCTGGCCTAGACCCTCCAATCTTAAGACCTTGAGGGGATTTCTTGGCCTAACCGGATACTACAGGAAGTTTGTGAAGAATTATGGGACTCTCAGCCGCCCACTGACACAGTTATTGAAGAAGGACTCCTTTAAGTGGACTGAAGAATCTGAGACAGCTTTTGAGAATCTGAAGAGGGCAATGTGCAGCGCCCCTGTGTTGGCTTTGCCTGATTTTTCTCAGACCTTTGTGATAGACACAGATGCTAGTGATAAAGGGGTAGGGGCAGTGTTATCTCAGAAGGGGAGACCCGTAGCTTTCTTCAGCCGTGCATTGGGTCAACAACAACAAACACTATCAACATATGAAAAGGAGCTTCTGGCGGTTGTAATGGCAGTTAAGAAATGGAACAATTATCTTCAAGGAAAACCCTTCCTTATAAGAACAGATCAACAGGCGCTCAAGCATCTACTGGATCAGAAACTGAATACTATGATACAACAAAAGATGACAGCTAAACTGCTAGGGTATGACTACATTGTGCAGTATAAGAAGGGGGCAGAAAATAGGGCTGCAGATGCAATGTCCAGATTCAGTGCAGAGGTAGAAGGACAGTGTTGCAGTATTTCTATGGGCAAAGCTGACTGGGTTGAGGAGTTAGTGAGGAGCTATCAACATGATCCACAACTCAAGGGGGTCATCCTGGCAAAGACTATCAACCAAAACTCACATCCTGAATATGAGTTTACCAACGGGCTGTTGAGGAAGAAAGGGAAATTGTGTGTAGGGAATGATCCCAACCTGAAGCAGAAGATTATCACTACTTTCCATGACTCTCCCATGGGAGGCCACTCAGGCATCTTAGCAACCATCAACCGAATTAGACTTTACTTCCAGTGGACAAGAATGAAAAAAGAGGTGGAAGATTGGATCAACAGTTGTGACATTTGTTCAGGTAGTAAATCTGATTCCTCAGCTCATGCAGGGCTTCTTCAACCCTTGGAGATACCACCCAAACCATGGCATAGTATTGGTATGGACTTTGTGGAGGGACTACCAAAATCTGAAGGGCGCAGTTTGATCTTGGTGGTGGTGGACAGGCTGAGTAAGTATGCTCATTTTATGGCACTTTCCCACCCTTACACAGCAGAGATGGTGGCTAGAATCTTCATAGATAACATCTACAAATTACATGGAATGCCTGCTGAGATCGTGTCAGACAGAGACAAGGTTTTTACTAGCAGTTTGTGGGCTGAACTTATGAGATTATCTGGAGTTCGACTAGCACTCAGCTCCTCATATCACCCCCAGACAGACGGGCAGACAGAGAGAGTCAATGGCTGCTTGGAAACCTATTTAAGGTGTATGTGTTCTCATTGTCCTCATTCCTGGAGCAAATGGCTACCATTGGCAGAATTTTGGTACAACACTACCTATCATTCTAGTTCCAAAATGTCACCTTTTAAGGCTTTGTATGGATATGAGGCACAGCATATCCTCCTTCCCACTAATCATATTTCTACTATTGGAACTATTGCTGACTTTCAATTGCAGAAAGGCAAGGTTCAGGAAGTCCTGATGGAGAATCTTATGTTGGCCAGACAAAGAATGAAGGTACAGGCAGACAAGAAAAGAGTGGAACGGCAGTTCCAAGTTGGAGATTTAGTATTCCTTAAACTGCATCCTTACATGCAGAATACCGTGCAGTTTAGACGTCATATGAAGCTATCACCCCGATTTTATGGGCCTTACAAGGTGCTGGAAAAGGTTGGCAAGGTTGCTTACAAACTGCAGTTACCTGAAGGGTCTAGGATTCACCCAATTTTTCATGTCTCCCTACTAAAAGAGAAATTAAAGAACCGAGAGACATGTTTAGAGGTACCTCCTGTAGTGAAGATTGATGGTGAATTCCTTATTGTTCCTGAGAAGATCCTAGACCAGAAGATTACCCATAACAGAGTAGGTCCAAGGAAGCAATACTTGGTTCAATGGACTGGATCCACTCCTGCGCAAGCAGTCTGGGAAGATGCTGCTTTCATTCATCACAACTTTAAAATTCTTGATCCTTGTGGGCAAGTATCATCTGAAGTTGGGGGTAATGTCATGTACCAGGGAAATGAGATTGGAGATCATATGAAGAACTGGGGAAAACGGAGAAGTAGGACTGCCAGATCAAAGGAGAAGGGGGGAAAGTGAAAGAAGAGATGTTGGTGTCGTTGAGATTGTTTTATATTTGGGAAGTGTTTGTTGACTTAGTTGTAAAAGTGGATATAGTAAACCACGACTTTTGAGTAGTAGTTGGACTTGTATTTAAACCTTTGGGTGCTGTTTTGAAAAGGAAGAAAGAAGTGATCTGTTCTCTGTCTCTCTCTGTTCTCTTCTCATTCTCTCTGCCCTTTCTCTTTCTCTTTCTCTCGATTCTTCTCAAGTTTTCACTATTCCCAGCTACAGTGTTTAGATCAATCCCTGGTCTAACATGGAGCAGCTATTGGCATTACAAGAATCTATATCTCAGCTTGAGTCCCTCATTCAAGGCTGCAACATTGTTCTTCTAAAAGTACGAGCACTTCTTTTTTCTGTTGCACCGCAGGTACTGCCATTCAATCTCAATTCTATGCTGCTTAGTTTTTATCTATTTCGTTCCACTCGCTTCACAAACTCTAAGCAATAAGAGACTCTTTGCACCAATCTGAAAAAGTAATCCAGTTCTGTTCCTAAACCCATTCACCAGTTAAGGATTTACTTCAACCTTCTAAAGTTATGCATATCACTTGCTTATTGCGCTAACATTTAAGATAGACTATGGAAGAATCTCGAGTTATCTTTTCGATTCAATTGATCTCAAATATCAGTTGCGGCAGTGAACTTTTAACCATTAAAACTTACTTCTGTAGGTTAAGAATGGATTTTCCTGCAAGCTCTACCATTGTCTAGCTTAACAGATTCTCATTTTCTATTCAGGTAACAGAAAATGTTGCCCTCCTGTTGGTTTTAGTGGCTTTGGCTCTTGCGTTCCTGCCTCTGAAATTTTTCCTTTTACCAGCTGAAAGATTTTGGAGTTACTTATCAATTGTATTATATGAGCTGAAAGAGAGAAATGATTCATACTTTCCAAGATTTCGTATATGACAATTGACAAGTAACTCCAAAATCTTGGAAAGTATGAATCATTTCTCTCTTTCAGCTCATATAATACAAGGCTCTGGTTTCCCTTGCTCAACTTTTGTTGTGGTATTTATTTCAATGTATGATGTATGTGTTTCTTCCCGCGGATGCACGAAGGGGCAAGCGGGGAAGTCACCCATTGCAATTCTACAGAACAAACGGGGTACTTACATTCATATAAATATGCACAACACAAACACTAGATGAGACTTCACTGGATCTCGTCTACCTTTGGAGGAAGAGTTGTTCTCTTCTCTAAAAGGTTGAGTTGATTCATCTGATACACTAGGCAGATTTGAAACGCTTCCTTTCACTCTTCTTGCATTTGGACGGATCTCCTCGATCATGTACATCCAACCATCGATGGGCCTTCGATGGTTAAATATATGTGTTTTGGTAAAGCTGGCAATCTGCAATCTACTCAAACAAATGAAAAAAAAAAAAGCAGAGTGCTCTAAGAATCTATTCCATTCATATTTTGTATGAACCTGAAACTTATTGAAGGCAATACGTCACGCAAATTCTTGAACAAGGATATCTTCTTCTCTTTGGGACACACCAATATACTACCATCTGCAGATTTTGATGTTGTTTGCCAACCATCAGGTTTGTTTTTGAACTCTGAGCCAGGAGTTTTCGCATCCCCAAAGTCATTGTTTGGAGAATCAAATATCCTTTAATCGCCAACACAAAAAAGATATAAGCCAAGTGCATTGGTTGTATGAAGTTACAAACGGTTGAAACTAGAGATAGGCAAACGTACGCATGCAAATGATTTAAGCACAGCACGCACGGAAAAAAAAATGCATAAATGTGCATTATGCGTGCAGCGAGCCAAATTTTGTTTGGAAAAAAACGTGTGATATCCTGCCGTTTTACAAAACGTGCGTGTGTTATATGACATTCAGTTCGGTTGTGCACCGACATTTCATTCGGTTGTGCACCGACATTGTTCATCAACTAAAACGAAGACTAGTTCAAATACAATTGCACAACTACTTATATCTCAAACAAATGAATCAGCAAGCATAGATAGGAATACGTATGTTATACACTTTGATTTGTGCAAGGAACAACCTTACACTTGAGATCTAGTTCAGGGAAAGGGGGGATTGACGCTCAGTTTCCTTTGCCAGAGGAAAAGGAGGAGAAATGGAAAAAGGAGAGAAACAGAATGTTAGAGATAAACTTCACTTCACAAACTGCCTTTCTTCACAATAATTGTCTTTATAATACTAACCGACTTACTAAGGGCCCGTTTTGCGCAGCCTTATTAAAATTATAATCTGCTTTTAATAATCTCGAATTACGAAATAAGTGTTTTGCGCAACCAACCTTCTACTACTTATTCTTATTTTAATAAGGTAAACCTTCTTA